>PVIR01025694.1:0-24488 GCA_004026965.1 Petromus typicus | reverse complement strand
AAAAATTAACCTTCTTGGTAGTTCAACATCTCTAATTAGAAGAGACATCAAACAGATTATGCTTTTGAAAGCAGTGCAGGCCATAATATTGCAGAATCTTTGAGCCAAAGCTCTGCAGATGCCTTATATATTTTAGCCTTCTGTCTAAAGGAAAAGCAATAACAAGATGATGTTTCAAAATAGCTCTATTTTTTTCTACCAAGTTGTGTTATATTTTCTCATCTTATCTTTTTGTACTCATTATTAAGAAGCAGATAATCTAATACACAGAATGCATTCATCGTTTCTGGCCCTGAATGTGTAAAATAGTCTATAATACCAGAATGTGCCTTACCAAAACTATCCTAGGTAGAAATACAGTATTTATGAATGCTCAAAAACTGGCATTTTCATTATAATTCTTTTTCCTTTTCTGTGTATGGAGTAGAAACGGGAGAAAGAAATACCCTGAACTCAGAATGAAAGGTCTTTAAAAGGTTACTCAGGCTAAATCTTCCCCCAGGAAAGAATTTCTCACAACAGTATCAGAGTTCTCACTGTTGGGAAGCACATCTCTTCACAAAAGAGTTTATGATCAATTTAGACAGTTATAAATTTTACGAAGTTCTCACTCTGAGTTCACATTCCATCACTTCTTTTATTCCTCAGAGCTATACAGACCAAGTCTCTTCTACCCTCTTCATTGTCCTTCGAGTATATGAAGACAACCTTCATGTCTCTCCTTGTTTTTCCTGTCTTTACATTAAGTATTATCAATTTCTTCAATTATTTTTCATAGAAACATGGTTTCCAGATGCTACAGATTAATCTGAGTTGCAGTTTGGTTTTAAATATTCCCTAAGTGGAATGCAAAGAAGAAATCTGAAGATTCATTTCTCAGTCAATTCGACCTTTAACTGATACAATTAGAGGATCCTTCCAGAACCCACTGACCCGCTCAGGAGTAAGCTTCCCTTTGTCTGATAACCAGTGAGCGACAGAGACAGAGACACATGGAGACAGAGAGACAGGCAGGACAAGGAAGAAACACGGACACTGTTCTATGATACAAGGAGGTTCAGAAAGCCTCAACTTTCTGATTGTAATGATTAAGCGAAAGTCACAAGGCCCAAGCTAAAATTAACCAGAGTCCTTCTCCATGGTTTCAGAGAGGAACTCAGAAATGGCCTGCTTTCCTTCTGCCTTGCAGAGCTATTAAACATGAAGGCCATTCTTCCACCTTGAAGAACCAACCCATCTGATAGGCTGAGATCAACACAAAAAGGACTGTACGGAGAACGATTCCAAGTGTCTAATTCTAGTTATTCCTGAAACTGCCTCCACCCTTTCCAGTCCCAAGGTGTAATCATGTAAGCCAATAATTCCTCTCTGGCTGAGTAAGTTTGAGTTGGATTTCTACCATCTGTCACACAGATTACCTAGTACAATATCCACAGGGTTTCAACTATTCTAACAGAATTAATGGAATGTGAATCATAAAAGAGAAAAAGCATCATCCTGTCCTACAAGAGAGTTAGAATGGAATATCGTCTAGCATTATCACAGTACAGGAGTGATACTTCCTTCCCAGAGATTTTGTCTGTCTTCCCAATGGCTTAGTCTCCACAGGGCTAAGGCTCCCTGAAACTCTAAGAACTGTCAATAGTAAGTAGGGACTTAAGATGCCCTCCACACGAGATACACACTGCAGACACAGTAGACAAAACATTAGATATAGTTATACAAATGAAGACAAATTCCCTAGGGGGAATTAATCATATCATTTCTCCTTTTTAGAGTGAAATAACTAATGGCAATTGTGGGACTATGTTATTCCTTGAGTCATTTTTACAGGAGTAAAGACATTTCTCCTAAAGATTCAGTCATGAGATAAAAGATGAAACACATAAAAAAAGAAAGTATACAATGGAAAAAAGAATAACATACCAAAGAAATAATTGAGGAAACAAAAAACTAATGGGGAGAAATCATTAGTATTAAAATAAAATAGTCATCAAGATGTGCCATCTTCCTATTAGCTTCCGATCTTCTTTAATCAATCTTTGTGATCAAAAATGACTTCTCTGCAGAATCCACCCTGCCAGCCAGGATGACTATCATTTCATGGGCCCATGTGATTTATATGGTTGGTCTTTCAACTCTGCCATGCTTCCCTTTTCAGAGCTGGATTACTATTTTGCCTTTCTCTTGCATGTTCTTACCTTTTCTCTCGCCATTTTAAATAACTTTTCTTGTCACACAGAATACATTATAGTGTGGGTCTCCTCATCTTCCTACTTCTCATGTGGCCTCTGATGATGACTGATACCCAAACAACTGTAATTTTCAATTTCACTTATAAATCCACATATTAGGATTCTCAGTACCAAAAATCAAAAAAAATACCTCTGTGAGTCAACATGACCCATTTTCAGTGAACTGCCCAAAGGAACTGACCTCAGATCCTTTAGTGAAGAAAAAAGTTGATTAAAACTTTGGTTAATTATATTGAAATATAGTTAATGACCAGCTTTATAATACTACTCTATCCTCCCATTTAAAGTGTTAAATATTGGATAGCAGCATTAATATTGTGTAAGCATTTTGCATACATTGGCTCATTTAGTTCTCATTTCACCCCTAAGTCCAATTAGTAATTGGACTTCCTAATTACTACCTACACTTTGATGGTGAAGAATCTAAGACTCAGAAAGGGTTACAGACTCCTGGTTACACAGCTAGTAAATCTAAGTAATGTATCCAGCTGACTGCAGGGTCCTTGCCCTGACCCATTATGTAATCCATAGGATAGTAAATGATGTTTGAGAGAAAGAGGAATGAGGTGGTGAAGGGCACCCAAAGCAGAGACCAGAGAAATATAATCAGCAGGACATCCTTCGCAATTTTGCTTAGAGTCAGCCCTATTTGAAGTAGAACCTTGTTCCCATTATGTAGCAATGGATTATCTGCCATTTTGCATTGTGGAAATGTACCCTCCATTATCCAGCCTAATCTGCCTGACTGTAGAACGCTGTACACAGACATTACAATGACAGACAACTAATTCAATCTTCTCTGCTAGGAAGATGCAACTGTTAACATCTCTTCAACTTTTTCTCTGTGGCTCTTGATGTAGGGCACTTCACACAATCCACATCTAGTCCTTCCTACTGGATCTAGAGAAGGGAAGTAATTGAGAATTACTGGAAGAGGAGAGAGGTTGAAAAGGAAAAGAGAAAAGGATCATGAGATGTGATACAAAAAATACAATCAGAAAAAAATGTTTTAATAAAATCATTGCAGGGTGATTGATTACCCGGTAACTTGTGATTCAAGAGAAGTGAATGTTTATAGTCATCACCAAATTTTTAAAAAATAATTTGACTGGGTAATAGAAACCATATGTTTAAATACCAAAGGTGGAATTTTTCTACATCACAGAACAGAGAGATACTAGTACTTCCAACAGAAGTGAAATCTTACTTCTTATGAACTATGCAGGGTTTATAACAGAACACCATTTCATCACTCAGCAGAAATCCAATTATTTTTAGATTTTACATTCTTCCAACCCCTCTAAAATCATGAATCAATCACTAGGACACTGGTAAAAACCACAGTAATCCTCACTGAAAAAGCATTCGATGTTTCTATGTGATAATAAATGTCTCCAGTTTTAGTGAAACTAGGAAACAGGCTGGGAAACTTTCCGGGGTCAATCAGGAATACGCAGCATCTAAATAAGAAGAGTACAACATGGGCTGAAATGTAGCACAATCTCACTGAAGCAACTACTATATGTTAGAAAGCTTAGAAGTAATATGCATTTGAAAAACTGACCTCTGCTAAAATACAACGGCAGGGTCTAAAATACAATAGAATACTCTAACACCATCATAATATTCTAAAACAAAAGGCCCTAAAGTACACTAAGGGGAAAGCCTAATAATGCCTTCATTCCAAGTCCAACTGTTTCTTACTTTACAGCCAGGAAAGAAGCTAGGAGGAGAGAAAGTATTTGAAAAACTGCCAAAGTTTTAAAAAATCCATAATGAAGTTTTGCTCATTCCCGGAGAAATGAAGTAGAATTAAGGCTTCCGTATCAGCAAATTCCAAAATCTGGGTAGTGTCCAATAAATGAAGCTTTTCCACAATGTCAAATGCAAAAGCCATTCGATGTCACATATTGAGTGTTTACATTCCTATTTCTTACACCAAATTGTTTGCAACCTTTGAGATAAAAACTTCAATAAAATAGTGTCGCAAGCTTTTAATATTAAGCCTCCATGTCATAGTAATCTTCAGATTGCAATAAGCGGAAAGAGCATTCAACCAAACTCTCAAACCCACGTCTCTCTGGAAGGAGGCTAATAATGTCAGCGGTTTCATTGGCTATCAAGATTTCAAACTTTCCTAATCCTCAACTCCGTCACTACTTTAAGGGGGGAGCATTCCCCCCTAAAAAGAAAGGATCTTACTTACTTAATTGTTCTATTCAGGTTACCAGGCACACAGTAGGCATTTAATAAATACTCTCGAAATAAGACCAAGGAAAGGCCTAGACAAGGGGAGATCCAGTCTTGCTGAGAACAGCATGAAACCAAACGCTGGCTGCGCTACACGACAAAGACCATCTCCACCACTGGGGCTATTGGGACAGAGCCCAGATCTGCACGTGGATCTTCCAAGAGGCCTCCGGGGACTGTGCTCTGACTTGGCCAGCAGCCATCCGGGAGCCACTTAGGAAGAGATCAGCCGGCTCTTCAGCTTCCCCGCGCCTGGGAAACTCCTGCTCGGCCTCTGTAGCCCCGGCTCTCCCTGCTTTCCACCGGCTTCAGGTTCTTTCACAGAACTTAAGCCTAAGACTCAACCTGCCGGTCCGCCCAGACCCTCGGCCCCTGGCCACTCCAGGGGGATTTCCCGGCGTCCTCTCCGCGGGACGCCACGCCGCGCTAGGTACCAATAGGTGACACACCCAACGACGGCTCGGGACACTTTTTGAAGGTGAAAAGGGTGGCGGGAGCGGTGGGGTCTAGGGGAGAGCGAGTTCAAGAGCCCAGCTCCACCCGGAGATTTCTCAGCCCTCACGACCGCCCGGGCCGGGAGCGCAGGGACACTCGGCCACGCGGGGTCGACCCTGGGGGACGGCGGGGGGGGGGTCACGGGACAGGACAGCAAGGACGGTACCTGGTGTAGCTGTGGTTGCGGGGACAGTCCTTCTTCTCCATGATGGCCGGCACGCAGTTGGTGAGCTCCGTCCAGTCGGCGTGCAGCCCGCAGCTCCAGCCGGTGGAGAAGCGGGAGAAGAGCCAGGTCTCCTTCTTGCCGGGCCGGTGGCAGGTGCACTTCTTCTGGCCGGTTTTGCAGCTGCACGGCTGCTCCAGCCGGATGTTCTTGACCAGGTGCCGGCCGAACGTGGTGCCCCCCGTCTTCTGGATGTGCAGGAACACGATCACGTCGCGCCCCTTGATGTTGAAATCCACGAAGCGGGTCAGGTCCTTCAGGGTGAAGTTGAAGCGCGGCACGAACCGGGGGAGGGAGCCGTTTTCGGGGGCCTCGGGGTCCGGCTCCTCTTCCTCCTCCTCCTCCTCCGCCTCCTCCTCCTCCGGGTCCCCCGGCTCCTCACCGTCGTCCTCCGGGGCCGCGGCTCCCTGAGGCCCCTCGGGCGGCCCCCGGGGCGGCGGCGGCAGCTGGGGTCGCCGCTCCCACTCTTCGGGGGGCGCCTGTGCCCGGCGGGCGGGGCTCGGGGCGGCGGGCGGGCGGGCGTCCCCGGCGCGGGGCTGCTCCCCGAAGTTGCTGCAGGAGCTGGAGCAGGAGGGGGACACGTACTGGTACATGATGACCACGAAGAGGAGAGTGAGCACGGGCGTCAGCAGCCACTTGTTGAACCTTTCATCCATGGTCCCGCTCTCAGGCCGGCAGGTGCAGCGGCGGCGGGGGCGCGGACGGGCGCCTGCTCGCAAGTTTCGGGGACTCCGGGGCGCGGCTCGGAGCCCGCCGCTCCTCCATGCCCCTGACGCCGAGGCGAGCGCTGGCTGGCGGCCCCGCTGCGCTCCGGGCCGGCGGCGCGGGGAGGAGGACGCGCGGCGGCTGCGGCTCGGGCGCCGGGGGCTCCGGGCGCGGGCTCGGCGCGGTCCCGGCTCAGGCGACGCGGACGCGGCGCATCGCGGGCGCTCGGGGTCCGGGGAGCGCGGCTCCGGTCCCGGACCTGCGCCGGGCAGCGGCCGGGCAGCCGGGCAGCGGGGGCCGCATGAGGCTCCCCGGGGCGCCCGCCAGCGGCGAAGGCGCGGCCCGGCCCCGGCGCCCTGGGCGCTGCGCCGCGGAGGGGCGGGCGCGGAGCCGAGAGCCTGGCGGACCGGACCGGACCGGACCGCACCGGACCGCAGCAAGTTTGCGGAGCGGCTCCCTCCGCGGCCGCGGGCGACGCGCCTCTGCGACGCCGCCTCCCCCGCGAGTCGCACTGCTGCTCGGGTCCGTCCGCCCTGGCGCGGGCGCGCGGCGCACTCGCGCACTCTCAGGCTGGCACCGTCACAGCCCGCCAGCCGGTGTGACGGGAGCCCTGCTACCCGCAGCAAAAACCTGCTCTAGGTACCGAGCATGCGCCAAGCCTTCCCAGCCCCGGAGGAGTTTCCAGGGGAGGAGTCGGCTGCTCCGTGGGGCTCGCGGAGGCCGCTGCGGCTGGGAACCCTTTCAGCCCGGGGCCAGGAGAGATGTGGCAAGAAAGCCGAGGTGGCGCGAGAAGAGGCCCCGAAAAGGTCGTCTCTGGTGCCGATCTGGTGCCTCCAAATCAGTAGCTTTCTTAGCCCAAGTGGACCGTGAACCTGGCGCCTGTCTTCGCAGAAGTAACACCCGGTATCCCTAGAAGACCGAGCTGGACCGGACCTCACCCGGGTTGGCTGGTTCCCGGGGGCAGAGGGATGGGGTGGGCTCCAGGCGGCGTTGCATTTCTGCCCCAGGCGTTGTGTCTGACGTTCAAGCCTTATCCCGATCCTTCCTTAACTACGAACTTAGTGCGCCAGACTCTAAAACTTTACTGAGTCAGCACCTACGAAGCACCTACTGGGTGGAGGCCGTTTTTTCCTTCAGCACCAAGACAGCCCAGCCCACATCCAGGCAGGACAGGAATGTAGGGATCACCTCCTAGAATTCGTTCCACTAATTAATACACGTTCAACTTCTCGGTGTCCCCCCTTTGCACCAGGGTGAAAGATGAGACCGACGCTTATCTGTATTTCTTAAGTCCTTCTTGTTTTACAGGTGTTTTTGAAAATTATTATTTCAGCAGTCAGATTTTACATTTACCCTGGAACCAAATCTTTGCTGTGAAACAACTTAAGTTTTTCAGGCAATGGATGAATGTGCCAAGGAACTGCAGTAATCGCCCCCAGCACAATTCCTAGACCTTTCTGGACGGCCTTCCTAGACCTTTCTCCTAATGGACGGCAGCTCAATGCAGTGCGATTCCCTGGCCTACGCCTACGTGTAGCCGTGGCCCAGCGCTCTTTCCCTGCCGCCTACCTTACCACTGGGCCTCTGTAGGGATCGCACTTTTTTCTTCTTAAGACTGTACTGAGCTCTTCTTCCATTTGTCATGTCCATCAGGTAGAGTCCAGAACTCTTTCAGGGATGTGAAAGCTTACCCACAGGAATTTATTTTTATTATTCTGAACAGGTGGGATTCTTCAAAACAAAGTCCCCCTCTTCTGCTTCCTTTCCTGTTTTCCCCTCTATAAACAACCACAAACTGCTTTTCCTCACACTGTAGGAGCCTGTTTGTAAGAAAGGTGTTGGTGTAATGAATCAGCGTCTCGAAAGCTTACTTGATTCCATTTCCTCTCATTCGGGTTTACAATTCTATTAATGGCATCGCACTACACATCAAAGCAAGAAACTGTGATAGAACTAGAACCTAATGATTGCTTCCTGAGTGCATCTGGTTACTGGGTTACTTATTTATGTTTTTTTCAAAGCCCTTTGTTTTAGTCAAGTAATAAAATCATTATACCTTTTTATCTTATTTTTATTTGGCAAACTTTGTTCTTATCTTTAAAATTGATATCACATAGATAAATGGAAGCTTCTTAGCTAATCAAATGGGCAACTCAGGGCTAGTGATAATTTACATACTGAAAAGCAGTTTTCTAGTTATCAATTCTGTTTCTCAGGTCAGTATTCTCAGGAGATAAAGGAAGTATAATGACCCACTTTAGAGATGACAAAACTGAACCAGGGAAAAGGTAGGTGAAAGGCATCAAAATTAGAAATTACCCACCTCCCTGAAATGCATTCAGATCACCACTGAGGAAATCCAGTGAGCATCAACAACAAGCCTCATAATTTCCTCTCTTGAGACCCTTTGAGTCAGGAAACAAGAAGAGAACTGTACTGTTTTCCCTTCACCCCAGGCTTTATAGTCAAAACTGAGGCGTTCTGCACCCTGTAGTCTTTTGGTACGTACTGTATGACTTCCCAGATAAGAGGAGGAAAAACAATAACAATTATAAAATGATTATATCATTATTAAAAGAAGTCATTTAGGAGAAATTCAAAAGAAAATGATGTAACAAACAAATAAAACAGCTGTGTTGCTAATAAAATGGATGTGTCCATAAATAAGTGCACCCTTAGCACTTTTCAAAGAACATTATCCCAAAAGAGCTGTTTTTGCTTTCAGAAAAATAGCTAATGGAGTGCACCTTTTCTTCAAAGTAATTGCAAGGAAAACAATGCACAGAATCAAGGCAATTATATAGATAATTCAGACATTACCTGGGCGTTCATCTTTAATGATAGGTAACTTTGGTTGGGTAAACACAGTCTGTCCCAGGTATGGTCTCCTTATTACAGTTGTGGAACTTGGTGTGAACCCAATCAAAGCTCTTAAATCACAAAATAAACAGGCTTCCTTATCTACTAGGACAGACCTCACATTCAAGTGAAAATGAATAGAAAGTTTCTAAAATTGAATGCTCTCCAGGTAAAAAGGGAAAACATGTTTGCATTCAGCCTACTGTAGTTACTCTATGATGACACCAGCTGGCAACTGTTTCTGGCTAACAGACTGCAGCTACTATGATTCCTACACAAATTATTAAAATAATAAAAATGATGTTTCAAAGAGCTTTCCTCCACTTCCTTTGCCAGTGTAGCAATGAGCTTCACATTGTCTGTTTGACAATTTGCTCACCTGAATGTATGCCTTAATAAGCTTGACTGCAATTATGTTCTTGCCTGATTCTTTCTCTACCTTAATTCTAGTACTCTTCCCCTCTGTTCCTCTCAGATAGTCTCAAACCTGTTAGCAACAGTGCACTCCCCCAGGATTTAAACTTTTGATTAGAGCAGTCCCCATTTAATCAAGTTCAACTGGGAGATAAAATTGCACCTCAACTTCTCTGTTTTCCCTTTGGTGCCAGGAACTTTCTTTCAGGAAACCTTGACAAGATTAACATTACAAACAATAATAGGGTATAGATTTGGATGCACTGCACACAGGCACATATGATAGATATGAATAGCCCTAAATACAGGTGTAAAACAAAGTAGATTGTGTCAGTCATCGGCAATATGAATCTCTCAAGAATTGAAATGATTTCTTTCTCATTTTTCTATACATTCACCCAACCACCAAATAATCCTAGGATAAGCAGTTTACAGATAGCAAAAAAGTGGTAGCTTTTTTCTTAGAAAATTAAACAGCAGAATTTGTATACTCAGGGAAAACTGTGGAAAAATTGCAATACTCACTGTATTCTACTTCACTATATGATGGTAACTTTGGAGTAAACATGACCTTTCATATCACTTCCCATAAAATTCTATTTATATGCACACTTCAGTTTTTTACTTTAAAATATAGCATTCTTTATTCACCATTAATGGAAGCCTTTAGAGAATGGAAATTTAGCTACCTGTGTGTAAAGTATTCTTTAAGTCAGTAGAATGTAAGTAAATGCATTCACCTTTTTCTCAGTCAATATGTATGTATTTCAGCAAGATCTTCTTGAGCACTTACTACATACTGAACAAACCTGAGTGCTTGCTTTAGATACATCACTAAACAAGACCAGTAAGGAGCCTTCCTTCATATACCTTATATTCCAAAGATGCGAAGAGGTATGATAAAGAAATAAGCAAGATGAATTCATTTAATTTAAAGATATATGTTGAGGTACTATGTCCTAACCTATGTACTTTGGGGTACATAGGTTATATTAGTGAACAATGAACATAATAACTCTGGCCTCGAGAGTTTAAATGCTAGCATTGTAGAACAGTCCAGATGAAGCTAGAGAAGTAATGGGGGGGGGCACACCATGTCAAGGCTAGTGGGCCACTGTGAGAATTTTACTCATAGAAGAGCAGGAGCCACTGGGAGGTGTTAAAAGTTTAGTCATTTTGACTGTTTTATTGAAAGGAGATTAGAAGAAGGCAACTGTAGAAGCAGGAAAAAGTTAAGTAGCTATCTCAGTAACGAGATGAGAGATATGGCGGCTCAGACCACGACAAGAAGGTAACAGAACAGGAAGTGGAAAGAAGTGAGATTAACCGTATTTTTGAGAAAGAACCGTGGATGTGCCCTGAAGAACCAGGTGTTGGAGGTAAAAGGAAGAGCAGAATCAAGGATGACGCCGAGATGTGGGGCCTGTCCAACTGGAAGGACAGAGAAGCCACCAAATGAACATCAGCTGAGATCAGTACAAGTCGTAGAGGGAAAACAAATGAGATGATGTGACAAAGATTAAGTAGCAGGGGAGAAGGGAAAGCAGTAGTGCTTTTCACTGGGTAGTTAGAAAACACTATAGTTACATGCAGGCGAATGGGCCGAGTCATCATTCCAGATGTCCTAGAGGAGAGATTTCTAAACAAAGCAATAAGTGCAAAGGTCCAGAGTTGGAAAGAGCTTATGGGGCTCAAGGTAGAGATAGATAATCAGAGAAGGAGGTGTGGGCAGCTCGTTCAGAACCATGACAGTGGGTATCTCACTAGATCTCCAAGTGGGGAGTTGCACACAGGGAATTAGGTGACTAGCTGGTATTAAAAGCTCAGTGGACTCTGAAGAATGGATTAGGAAGAATTCGAAAGAAAGTAGAGAGCCAGTTGGGAGGCAAGTTCAGATCTCAAGGCAAAACGTAATGAGAACCTAAAGTAGTATGATAACAGTGGAGAAATAATCTATCAAATCCTGAGTGCAGAGACTCAGAATGGAGAAGTGTTACTTCTATCATTTTCTAATAAGAGGATGAACCTGCCTGGAAGATGTCATTGCCCTAGATAGAAGGAAGTAAAAAGTCCAAATTTAGATTAACTCAGTAACTTCTTAGTTAACCTCTTTCTCTTTAGGGTAAATAGTCAAGGCCTTGGTTCTTCCCTCCCTTTGATTTCCCTTAGGATGATCTAAGCTAGGGAGTTTATGTGGCATCTTCTCATTGGCTGAGGGGAATGGCTGTGTGGAGAGGCTTCTTTTTCCTCGGCTCTCTCCAGTAGTCCCACCTGGACTCAGGTTCAGGTCTTGACTTCAGTTGGATCTTCAGCTACCCTGTTACAAAGTCACCTGACATTCTTCCATAATCTGCATCTTCTGAATCTGAGCCATGAGCCCCCTTCTGCCCACCAGCCTTCAGCCCTTTGATAGCTTTTTCTCAGGAACCCATTATTATCTAAGCCAGTGACTTTCCAACCCCATCAGATCCAACCCTCATATTTACTGAACAAATATTTTCAAATATTCTCTTTAATGACTCCAAACTAAGCATCATAAGTAATAGAAACTACCTACACATAGTTTCTTTAAAATTAACTATGATGCCTTGGTTGTAATGTAATGGAAATTTTAAAAGAAAGTAATTAGTAAAAGACTGTATATGTCAACATGTAAGTGCTTCAATATGATTGTAGTGGGCAACATAAAAAAGTCCTCAGTTACTTGTACCTCTTAAATGCCTTAGGTTTGGATATCAAAGGTCATAAGCTATTCTTTTACTTTCAAGAAGAAAATAAAAGAGCAGGGGTATAGTGGGCAGTAGAATTAAAAATAGCAGTAGGACAAGTAAAAAATAGGTCTGTCTTAAAAATAGACATATGATAAGAAAGAAAAATGATTTTGATCAATGCAGAGATCACAAACCAGGACAAGTTACAGATTTTGGAGTGAAGAAAAGGAAGAGTTACAACATTCACAAATGGACTAGGATTTTTGTTAAATGTCAGGTCAAAATAATTCTCTAAATGTGAAATATCTCAAAAAAGCATACCGTCTGTTTTAAAATCTTTCCATTCATCAATTTCTCAGTGTAGGGGAATAATTGAAAGTTAAAAGAATACAAGACAATTCTATCATTGCACCCACAAATAAATGTCAGTAGGTGTCCCATCAGATGTGGCGTAGACCACACCCACCCCTCCATGCCCACTAGGCATTCATATCATCCCCACTAAAAATCTGATAACTCCCTGTCTTTATTTGTCAAATAATCCAGTTTAGACACAGAAATAGGCTAGGTCAGTACACATTTCTTCTCGTTTTCCACAGACTGAGTCTTAACAGGCAAAAATATTCTAGCATTTTAAAGTGACATACATTCTTTTCTTTTTAAAAAGTATGCTTTTGCATTTAAAACCACAGTCACCTACAGTAGTAAGTAATATTACTTGGATTTGAACCCAGTGTCTGATACCAGGGATGCAAAAAGATTATTATATCCAGTGTAGATGGTGGAAGTCAAAATAGTGGATTTGCTAACAGACTGAATAAGAGGGAATGAATAAGGAATGAGGCAAAAATGATGCTGAGATTTGTTTTTTGAGCTTTGGGTAGGCTGACAATTCAATACTGAAAAGAGGGAAATGAAAAAGAAACAAAATCTGTTGGGAGGTGTTGAATTGGGGAGTGGGTAGAAAGGTGCAGCCTAGATCAGTTAGACTTCAAGCACTAATGAGACAGCCAAATGGATATTAGTTGAATAGGTATATAAAGGATCTGGAATTCAGGTATGAATTATGGACAGGAAATTAAAAAATAGGATTCCACCAGCAGAAATAACACAGAGTATTGAGTGCTCTATAAATATTTGTTGACATAATCTGAGAAAGACTATTATTGTCCATACCAGAAACAGGACTTCAAACAAAATAAATAGAACACGAAAGCAGAAATTTGAAAAATATTTCAGGAATAGAACCAACAAAATTCAGTGACTAAGTATGAAAGAGTAGGAGAGGAGAGGCATAAAGAAATCTTGAAATGTCCCAGTTTGGAATGCGCCATGGATGGTAACGTCAATATAAGCAACAAAGCATAAACAGCATTAGTCACAAAAATTAATGTAGACAATTGTTAGTTTTTTAGAAAATTAAAATGTTTGCACTTTCCAATGTTTTGGACTTCAAAGCATTCACATTTCATTCTGAGAAAGCAAGTTTTTAAATACATTTTAATTTTCTACAGTAAGACAGATAACCTTAGCGTAGTTATTAGCTTGGGGGAGTCCAGGTAGAAGTACATTTTTTAAAGATGATGTTCACCTTCTTAATGTTTCATATCATAAATCACAATGAAATATTCCTTATTTCCACACTGGTAATGAATCTCTCTCTCCATATTTGTATAGATATTTATTTTTAATCATAAGAAATCAAATACTCAAAGTAGGCTTTAGGAGATATTTTGAAGTAAGAATTAGACATTTAAGTGATGTATTGTTGCCTTATAAAATCACAAGAACAACACTTAACCAACAATAGTTGGGGAGAAATAACATTAAATGCATAAGAGCAGTTCACAAGAGAGAAGTAAGTTAGCGTTCGGTGACATTGTTCAACTGCACAGAAAGATACATGGCCTGAAAATTCCCAAGGGCTGACTTTATGTAGGGCTCTGATTTTATTAAAGCACTTAAGGTGGTGGTTTGCACTTAGTAGGCATCTGAATAAATATTCCTTAAATATATTAAGGACTAAATATGCTCCCCCTTTAAAATTTCTGAATGAGTGTCCACAAACTTCCTTGCTAACAAAGCCTAGCTTCAACCCTGACAGTTCTCACTTACATTTTATCTCAGGTGAGGTGAGCTCCAACTCCCTTGGTAAATCATTCAATGTGTTCCTACTACCGATAAGAGTCTTTCTAGTATGACCTTTTGTTACCATTTAATCCGATGTTCCTAGTGAAATGTCTGATGAATTATACCACACAAAAGCAAAATTCTATTACATATATATGAATACCTGTGTTCATTTATCAAAAAGACCAGTCACCTTGCCACGAAGCATATTAGTTATCTGACAAAACTATTCTTTGCTACCTTATAAGCGATATTACATAGAATCTTAATAATTTCAAAACTTGTATGATGATTTCTGTTCTGTTCTAAGGGATCAGGCAGAAAACATGTCCTTAGAGTATTTTTATAAAGCTTTAAGATGTATTCAATGTTGTTCTAATTCTCTGTTTTACCCAAAAAGCATATTCTAACATAAAAAAAAATGATGGTTTAATGAAGCTATAAACCTGACCACCCAAACCCAAGTCAACATCCTATACATATTGCCTCCACGGTGTTTAGCCATTGTTATTCAATTAATATGAGCATTTGTTTTTCAGATCATGCTGTGAGACTCATGGTTTTTATCCAATTAATTCTTAATTGTACTCCAGATACCCAAATTCAATATACTTTTTTACAAAAAAAGTCATTTTGAAACAGTTGCTCTTTCATTTTCTCCCCCCTTGGTGGACTGTAGGTGTCTACAGATATTCTTTCTTGTGAACTGCTCTTAAGCACTTAACGTTAATTCTCCCCAACCATTGTTAGTTAAATGTTGTTCTTCTGATTTTATAAGGCAATGATACATCACTTAAGTGTCTAAGTCCTGATGTAGCAAATACAAAAACATCTCATTTCTCTGAAAACAGGAAATTGAAACATCTATCTTTCTGAGTCTTTACAGTAAAACATTTTATTTGTTAAAAGCACAAAATGGTAGGGCCAGGGAGTTAGCTCAGTGGTTCTGGTGCCTGTCTTACAAGCGCAAGGACCCGGGTTCAATCCCCAGTAACCACATACCATACTGGATGTGGAGACTCATGCCAAGGAGCAATTAGTACCACATTCCACAGTGCCAGGCGTGGTGGTTCACGCCTGTTATCCCAGCACTTGGGAGGCAGAGGCAGGAGGATTGCTGTGATGTGAGTTTGAGGCTGAGCTCAGGGCCAGCCTGAACTACAAAGCGAGACCCTGTCTCAAAAAAACAAAACCAAAAAAAAGCACAAAATGGTAAAGCGAGATTAAATGATCATGTGCGT
The DNA here is from genome assembly GCA_004026965.1 of Petromus typicus. Classification (NCBI taxonomy): domain Eukaryota; kingdom Metazoa; phylum Chordata; class Mammalia; order Rodentia; family Petromuridae; genus Petromus; species Petromus typicus. Next base: position 9,205 of record PVIR01025694.1, on the reverse strand, counting down.
CACATGATGGTTATTTATCCAAGCCATGCAAATCAGCCACCACAGAGTATGTGTTTATGAAGAGTGAAAAATGAATACCAGAACTTGGACTACTGCTCTTGCCGCCATCTTTTTCATGAGCTACAATTTTACCACTTATTTCTGTATATTGTCTGCCTTTTCTACCGGCTGCTCCCTCTTCTCACTCTATTACACTCTAAGGACAAAGATTCTACCTCCTACAATACCTCCTCAACATCCACACACAATTCAATGACTACCACCTTTTAATCAGAAAAACTCTTCTTCGTATTCTCCACCTGAAGAATCAGCTTGCTTTTCCACACTCAGCTAAAACATATTCCCTTCTATAAAGAGATTTAGACACTCCATCATCCCTTCATCCCTCCACTGTTGAACCTTACTACCCTTAGGTAGCTTTATCGCCATACTGTGTATTCAAGTTATCTCTGTGTGACTGATTCTTACTAATATACTATACAATAAGAAAACTTCTTGCCTTGCCTCCACGTTTTAATATAGAATGTTTTGTTTTATTCCAGAAGTGTAAGTTTGTGCTGCTGGACAGAGATCCTGCCCAATGTATCAAAATATTTTGTAACTGTTTAAACTTCACGATCTTTTAGGAATATTCTGTGGGCTCTACCTCTCTTAGGAGAGTTCCACTAGCCCCACCCTCTCATGGATTTTCTATAACTCTGCCCTCTTATTTCTGTGAGGGTGCTCACCCAGTATGCCTATCAGGAATGTTCTGTTAAGCTCCACCTCCTTGCTACGATGTTCAGAAACTCTGTGCCCTATGCTTAGTGAGTATGTTCCCTGCCCAGGATACTCCTACACAAGGAGGCATCTGTTTCTGGTCAATCCCTCAGACTTTGAATTAGGAACTCCACTGAGCCCAAAGGTGTGACCACTGAATTCTCAAGTTTTGAAATTTCAAAAGCCAAGACCCAAATTTGTAACGCTGAACTGTACCAGTCAGCTGTTCTCCTAGAGCCGTGACACTTAGCTAAAGCACTTAGCTATAGCACTGAGCTATTTTACTTTGCCACAACATTATGGGTAATTGTGAACTGTTGTGTGGAGGTATCTTAATTATCACTATCAATATTTATCCAGCTGAAGTAAGCAGAATTCCAGGATGATGTTCAATGATTCTTGCCACCATATAAACCCATCCTGTGAATTATAGACAGAAGCTATCCTTATGGAATGTTATGGTATAGTAAGGTATTATGGTATAGGGCAAAAAAGAGATCACCCAGGTTGTGCCTTATTTAGTCAAATAAGTATTTTAAATGCAGAACATTTTGAAGCTGATTTCACAGGGAGAGGTTAGAAAGACATGCACTTTATGACATGGAGGGAGAGCCAATAATCATGTGTGAACTGACAATGGAAGCCAGACATCAAAGAAATACAGCAGGCAGCCTCCAGGAGCTGATAGCAGTCCCTGGTCAACAATCAAGAAAACAAGGACTTCAATCACACTGCCTCAAGGAGATGAATTCTGCCTAAGTCCAAGTGAGCTTGGAAGCAGATTCTTCCTCAGCATCTCCAGACAAGAAACCAGCCCATGTAACACCTGGAGGTTATCATTGTGAGACCCTGCACAGAAAGCCTAACCCTCGCATGCCCAGCAGCACTATTGGTGAATAAGTGTTGTTGTGTGGATATCTGTGAAAATTTGTTACACTGCAATAGAAATTGTGCACTAGCCTAATGTCTAGCATATAATAAAATATTGCCTGGTTAGTTTAGGTGATAAATGGATGATTTAAATTAATGGCTGAGAGGATAGAAGGAAGGGAATGGGGGAGGAGAGAGAAAGAAAGGCAAGAAAAGATGAAGAGAAAGAAAAGGAAAGGCAGACAAAGGAAATCTCCTGTTTAGAAAAGCATTTATCTTGTGGTTCATTCGAGTACAGGTAAATTTGTAGAGAACGAGCAGATGCCTTCTTGAAATGATTGATGTGCCTTTCAGAGCTGAAGAAGTGTGGCAAACATATTTTGCCTGCTTAAATTAGTTTTTTTCTGTTTATGTTTCCTGACTTCCATCCCATCCCTCATCCCTAATCTTTCTTTGACCCTTTTGTCATCCCTCCCCTGACTCGAACTTGTCTAGTGAAAGAGAAAAACACAGCCCTGACAACTGTCAGCTGGTAGCTGGCTTAGTTGCTGCCAGCTAGGCCATAGGGTTTTCCTGTTGAATATAAACAACTTCATATTATATCAGCATCAGGTGAGAAGTTTCCAAGATTATGAATAAGACAAAAGCAAGACCACTCTGTAAACATTCCTGAACGGAGATCAAGACCAAAAAATAATCACAAAGTGACTCAAAAAGAATTCCACCGAAAGAATATAACATCTTTTCCAATGACAATTTTAGCCTTGCCCCATTCCTCCTGCTCCCTAAATAAAAAGTGTTGAAAGTACTCATTTCCTTAATCAGCCTCCTTTCTGAAAGACATTAGTCCACGCTGGTTGTTTAATCCTCCCCCAACTAATTTGACACAAGCCAAAATCTTTTTTTTAATTGAAGTCTTTATTGGTACATTGCATATACACATCATAATTGCACTCCACAATGAGGATTTGTACCAGTATAAGACACAACTTAATTCTCATTTTTTCCCCATAGCCCTACCCACCCTACCACCCCTTATAGACATAAAATTTGTTTCCTTTTTCTTTTTTGTTATAATCTCATTATTTTTCCCCCTTCACCCTATTACACTTTGAGTATTTTCTATTTCACAATATATAACATACGGTGGTGTGACAAAATAAAGCCAAAATCTTAAGGTAACCTCTGCCTACCTTTCTTTTCTCAATACAGTCCACATTTTTTTCCCACGATGTGCTGCCTCCTTCGCTACATAATCTTCATCTTAATGCAAAGCATTGCTGGGAGTTTTGTGGGCCTCTGCAGAAACAAGAGTGTCCATGTTAGACATCTTTTTGATGTCACACCACAGATGTTTCATGATTCATTTTAGGGGGGAGAATATAAATGTCAAATAGCTACATCTAAAAGTTTGCATCCAGCAGTCAAGTACCCTCCTTTCCAGAGAGAGCACTTGAGACTTGCTCAGATATGCCAGCTCTCAGGAACTCATTTCCCCAGTCCAAGCACAGTGGTGACCCAGCATCAAGGCAGATTGCTTCTAATCTGATCATGAGTCAGTGTCCAAAGTCTGATTCTCTTGTGTCTTTCCCATTACTGAGCCTCCAAACTTCTCTACCCACAAAAAACCCAACTATACAAACTTTACTTTGGTGCTACATTTATCCCTTTTCCTACATGAAAATAAAAGTAGAAATTCTTTTAGTGTAAATAAAGTATGTAGGTTTGGATTGAGGCCAAAGGCAGGAGCATAATTGCTGTTATTTTTAACTTGGAAAGAAACTTAGATTGTAGCTATAAACTTTGCTAGGAATAAAGATCATGAAATAATCAAACAAAAATGTGATAAATAGGGTAGATAGATGAGTAGGCTTAGAATGACAATCAAAGATCTGTTTTAGATAATTATATAGGAAAAAGCAGAATGGGGAGAGTGACTCTTTGTATGTTCATTTCTTAAATCATAGATTCTCACCTTTGGATAAACAGCACAGAATTTTGGGAGCTCTAATACATTCTAACAGCCAGTTTTCATTCTTGACCAACTAAATCCAAGTACTAGAATATTTAAACTATCTAATTGATTTTAATATCAACCAAATTGCAGCCACTGCTCTGAACAAGACCTTAGCCCCCCACCCTCACCCTCCCCCATTTGATCCTGCACTTGGTTAGCTTTTCTCTGGGTAAGTGTGGATTGCAACCTATCCATTCATTCCTCAAAGGGGCAATGTTAGAGCACATCCATAGTGTGGGTATTGTGTTTTGAAGGATCTAAGAGCTCAAAAGGAAGGGGGTACTTGTTGATATGGATTTCTCCAAGACTGTTTTGTTTTTTTAATCAAAATGAGAAGCTACCGCCCAAGAGTTTGATGCTCCACTGAATAATGGGCTCATTGTTGTCAGAATCTCTACCATATTCTTTAATGACTGATGGTCAGTAGAGAGTCTTTTATATAATCAGGTGAATGAATGTTGTTAGCTGGACTGTTCTTCTTTTTCTTTGCAGGCTCTACCCTAATACTATAAATGTGATCACAAGTACAGTTACCACAGGTGCTTGTGCTCTGCAGCCACTCCTTTCCACCTTTTGTTTGGGTTCCCCAAAACTGAGTTCCAGAACCTCCTCTCCTCTCACTCTAAAACCTCTCCTCCAAAAGTCTCACTTGTGCCCCAGAATTAATCTATCCCCTATATCCAGTAACTCAGATCTCCATATCTCTAGTCATAGGTGGCACCTTTCAGAGGTGGCTGGAACTAATGTGCTCTTCTTTACCAGATCTATGTTCCAAACATCAGAGATGATACTATTACTCATTACTGTACCCCATGGACTAGTACTGTACCTGCCATATATTTATATTTAATAAATGTTTGATGAATGAATGTAGGCTTTCTGAATATCCTTACCTTCCTCATTTTACAAGACAATTTTCAAATACAAATATGATGATTTTTGGACAATAAATAGCTCGAGTTGTAGTTAGACAAAGGAAGTAAAAACCCTTGAAAGTTTTAAGGATGTCTGTTTTGTGTGTTCTGAAGTCCCAGTGTTCCTCTTTAATGAACCTTGTGTGTTATCTGCCCCTATAAACTCCCTAGAATGTCTGACTCACTCTTTTGGATGTAGCTTAAATGAGACCAATGTATTATATATTGTATTCCCAGTCACCCCTTGGAGGCACCAAGAATAACTGTAAATGAGTTCTAAAATGTATGCTAGATGTTGTGAAATAGTAAGAAAATATTCAAAGAGAAAAGAGTGGTAGAGATAAAGTAAAGAAGAGAAAGAAAATAATTGATGGTAAAAAAGGAAGCAAAGCTTATGGATATGGGGGCATGGGCTCATAGGATGGGCAGGGGAATGGGGAAAAATGAGAAGTCATGTCATATACTGGTACAAATTCTCAATGCCAAGTGGGATCATGATGTGTATATAAAATGTAGAAATAAAATCAGTTTATAAAAAGAAATTTGCCTTTTGTTCTCAAAACAAGCAAAAAGGAAGCACATTTGTATAACACTACCTACTGTAGTATGGTTATTCCATAAACACCCCTCTGCTATGTTCAGAGACAAGACCTAAGTCTAACTTTCCATGACAGCTCAGGCTGAGCCTCCTTTCTCAACTCCTTGAAGCTTCCCAAATTCCTTGTCTAACCCAGCCATTACTACATAGACCAAGGTACCAGCACCCCCAAGTGGTCTGGGGTCAAGCTTAAAATGGCTCATTGCAGAATAGTAACCTTGCTGATAAGACTTGTATTTATCTTTAAAATGTCATGATAATGCTTTATTTTATTCCATAAAATATGCAAGCAGCTTCAATTTTAAGCTGTTTTGCCCACAGCATTTGGATTAAAAATGATACCTCAAAGCTATATCTTAAAATTTTTCAATACCCTTGACACAGCTCTGTACCATACTATATATCAGTTTTACAAGGAGACTATAAGGTCAAATAATATATTCATTGTTTAATTTTTAATTAAATACACAAATGTCTACAAAACATATAGGTGTAGTTTCAGAAATGTATCACCAGCTTCAGAAATACAATATTGTCCGTACCTCAGAAGGCTCCTGTTAGTTCCTTCAAAACAGCTCTGTCTTTCATCCTTTCCTTCACAGCTCAAAGGAGCTAAAATTCACTTCTTGAATTTAGTGTTAACATTCTGTTCTCTTTAGAGTTTTAATACTATATACATATACACACACACACTCACACGCACGTGCGCGCACACACACACACATACACACACACACACACACACACACATATCTTTCCACAATGCATTGCTTTATCTATTTCTAACTCTGTATAAGGGGACTCATGCTGTACTTTTTCTTCTACAGCTTGCCTTTCCACTGATCACTGTGCCTCTGAGGTTAATCTGTGGGCATAGGTAGCTATTGTAGCTATTGTTCCTTCATTCTCATGGGGATCTTTTAATTTCTTCTAAGCAGTGTCTCAAATCTGAATTTCTCATCTTCCCTCTTGCTAGAGGACAAAGAGCAATATGAAAACTGAAAGGTATGTACGCATAAGCATTCATTTCCTCTGAAAGGGAAGTATGCAAATTATCTCTGATTTTACCACCTCAGGTTATATACATCCCCTGATTCTTGAACAAATCTGACAATTTCTTTGTTCATTTAACATCGTGGACTCCCTTGCATTCTGTTAGAATGTTTAGAAAGACAGTTTTGATATTTTTCATGTACACAGTTTTATTTTGTCAATACATTTTCTAAATGTATGAAAACCTATTGTAATTTAGGTATTGAAATTTTAAAAAATAGTATTCCCTAAAGGAATTCTGAATTACTTTTCCATCTTGTTTTAGAACTATCTTAACTGTTGGAATTTATTATGACCAAGTTTAGTTTTCAATGGTGTACTATGGAAAGGAAATTTTAAGTATAAAAGGGCTTTTGAAAAACTCTTGAATTAAGAGAAATGCAAGGGTTTTTTTAAGATTATATTTGATGAGCTGGGCAGGTATTGTTCCATAGTTACTCAGTGAGTATCTGCTCCCAGGAGGTCAGAATCTAGGCAGGACACAGAATGTGTAGACCAAGACCCTTGCATAAGAGGGACTGACACACTTGCTGCAGACAGAGATCCACCCATGGGATGTAATACAAAGAAATGGGTGACAAGGGACTTGAAAGAGTGATTATGGGCAGGAATAGACATTAAAAAGGAAACAATTTCCAGCTAGGCATTAGAAGAGGCTTTAAGGGAAAAAATGGCCATGGATTAGTAAGATTGACAGTTCAGTGAAATGGAAGTGATAGATGATGTTAAACCAGGAGGAATACAGAAGGTGCGTTTACAGAAGCAAAAAGTTTAAGAAGCAATGAATAATCTCATCCAACTGTAGTTGATCATTTAGAGGATAGTAAAGGCTCTGATTCTATTAAGTAATTTTTTACACTTAATACTCTTTTACACTCTTCTTTGGATTTCCCAGTGGGTCAGCTCTGATTTTAGCTAGTGCCAGCCATATATGCTTATATAACAAACATCTCCAAGCACACAACTTGCCCTATTCAACAGTTTGGTTGGAATTATTGATAAGAAGATGATGTCATATACCCTACAGCAATATTTCCTGAAAATGTATTATACATCCCCTTTTCCTCCAGAAGTCTATGCACCATTTAGTTTCACACCTCTGTAGATTCCTAACATGCATGCATTATCCATTTCCCTCCCATTTCTTTTTTTTAATTGAAATCTTTATTGGTACATTACATATGTATGTCATGATTGCACTCAGCAGTGGAGATTTGTACCAGTATAAGACACAACTTAATTCTCATTTTTTCCCCATAGCCCTACCCACCCTACCACCTCCCCATATACGCAAAATTTGTTTCCTTTCTTTTTTGTTATAATCTCATTATTTTTCCCCCTTCACCCTATTACACTTTGAACATTTTCTATTTCACAATATATAACATACAATTCTAGAACTCATTTACATCTTTATTTTCTCATACCAGAGAAAAGATGCGATATTTACCTATCTGTGACCTATCTATTTCACTCATGAGGATATCCTCAACGTATGTCCATTTAAGTATGACTGATTCAAACTTATCGTTTTTATGGCAGAGTAATACTCCATTCTGTAGAAGAACCACAGCTTTTTTATGCAGTCTCCAGTTGATGGACATGTGGGTTGTTTCCAAGATTTAGCAATCACAAATTGAGCTGCTATAAACATGGGTTCACATATGTCACTGTGACATGAGTCTTTTAATTCGTGTGTGTATATACCTAGCAGAGCGATGGCCAGGTCAAATGGGACCTCCAATCCTAGCTTTTTGAGGAATCTCCAAACTGATCTCCACAGGGGTTGTACGAGTCTACAGTCCCATCAACAGTGGAGAAGGGTTCCCTCCCATTTCTGCTGGCCATTGCTCCTCTGCCTTTCCATCTCTTTACTAGCTTTTCCCACAGCCTTTCTACTTTTATAATCAGGGACAGTCAACCAGACCCGTTTCTTTAGTTTTTCTCCCCACCTAATAGCAAAGAAGGCTTAGTAATTTCAGGGGGGAAAAAAAAAACAAAATGAGAAGGAAGTAGAGAAGGAAAGCACAGGAGAGAGAAAATGGGAATTCCTTGCCTAGAAAGATTAGAGCAAAGGTACAAAAAGAAGCATTTGACATTTTTCTCTGAACCAATCTCAAAACTTGATTTAATTCCAGCCTCAACAGCTGTAACACAGAGACAGTGTAGAGGAACTGAAAATCATTAAGGTCTTCGAAGTAACAACTCACATTCATTTATAGTATGATTTCAACACTGGTATCAGTTTTTATTTTCTAAAATTCTCCACTAATTATCTCTATTATCATTCTGGTTTTTACGTTTTATTCCCACCACTCCATTTCCAATAGCCTTTACTGCCCATTACTCTAAGCCACATACATAGCTTCTTGCTGATTTTTCCCATGGGTAGCATAGTCAGACAGACTATGTTATGAATATTCATGATTCAACCTGTGCAATGAAAATGTAGAACAAGTAAAACAGCTGTCAACAACGCTACCAAATTCTGTTTCTTGGACTAAGACCATAGGATGCACCTGCAGATAAATGTTATTACATCTTTTTCTTTGTGAACACCTATTAAGCAAAGAGATATTGTAGTCATTGATTCCTACAAACTCTGCTAATAACCAGTAGCATCAGGTGCAAGCACATAGAAGGTAGTTAAGCGCAACCTGCTACTGCCAAGAAGAGTCCCCTGGAGCCTCTCCTACCTAATCGTTTACTCTTACAAATACACAAGACAAGAAAGTCAGTGCAGAACTAATGTAAAACCCAGGGGGCAGAAAATAATAGGAAACTCAACTACTTAAGCTCCCTAGGTCTCTTGAGAAAATCACTTCTCAACAATTACAGTACATTTTGTAGCACCATCTACTCCAAGTCAGGAAACAGAATAGGCTTTTATTAATAAGCAAAGGACAAATTGGAAATAGCAAAATTAAAATGGTGAGGATTGTACTATGCCTGCATATTAAAAAGTGTTCTATTCCTTTTTCTAAAATCAGCTTC
>PVIR01025693.1:0-24654 GCA_004026965.1 Petromus typicus | reverse complement strand
ATTTATTGTGAACAAAATAAAGTGGTCAAATTCTGTTTTTGGCTGTGGTATGTTGGGTTACATAAGAGAGAACAGGGCCAGTGTGTACACTTGAGAAGTGCATAAAGTTCAAACCATTTCTCCCACTGAAAATACAGGTAGAGATTTAACTGAACAAATAGACACATAAGTAAATTAGGAGAGTAATGATGCTAGGTATGTATTCTCCTTAAATGATAAAAGTGGACCTAATGATGAAACTAAGTGCATAACTGATATATGAAAGGTAACTCCTTGGAGAGAGCTTTAAGAATTCCCCGGTCTGGGTTCCACCTGTTGCTTTTCTTTTACGTTATTTTCTACAAATTCCAAAATGAGTGAATGTAAGATTATCTCCAAGGTAGTTTTAGAGCACCTAGCATTTGCAGGTAGGTGAGTGAAGGTACCACTTCTCAAGGTAGTTTTAGAACACCTAGCCAAAGCAGACTTTGCAGTAAGTGTTAGAGTAACTTTGCGGTGGTGTCATAGTGAAGAGAAACCTATTGCACAAAGTTTATCAACACTCAGTGTTTTAATATAAATATTTAGCACTTCAAATTTTTAGGTTCAGGAAAATAACACTCCCTTACTTTTGTGTAACTATGACTTTCAAACCATTGTGATAATTCTCCAAATAAATAAGTGAAATTCTCTAAGGTGAATTTGATATTATGTCACCAGTTTCTTTTAAAAATTCATGCAGTAAGTAGCTACAGATATTTTATACAGTCTTTGTTTATCCATATTTTTTGAAGTTTAACATTTGTTAAAAATATGTGTAGTGTTATATTCACAGTGTAAAATACTTTAACTGTAAGTAGTATCAAAACAAATTATTAATATGCAGAAACTTAAATGTATTTTTCCATGAGTATTATTCTCTTTTACCATCTGGTTGACTTTTAAGTTTAAATGATAAGTTTTCCCCAGTAACTTTCTGTTTGTTCTTTGTTATGATTCTACAATAGTATGTCTTTTTCTGGAGGGAATCTGATCAATCCCTTTTCCTCAAGAGGTCTTGAATATAGGATATATACAACTAGAGGTAAAAAGAAAATAAAACACCAGCTTTATTAATGAATAGAAAAGCACATGATGACACCCTCCCTTTGGTCTGTTTTCTCCTCTCTTCCCCTGCCAGGCCTCTTTGGGAAGCTTGGGGTGGGCCTTAGTTTCTAGAGAAAATGGAGCATGCCAGGTTCCCCCGAACCCAACACTGACTCATGTGGTCGTGCTCACCTGCGTGAGGCGCGAGGGTCAGCTCTGGATGGCAGATCTGCTTTTGCAATAGGTCTTCCTGGTGAGAACCATTTATAGGAGGATAAATCCTCCTGCCTTGAAGTACAAGAAATAAAGAGGAGTAGGTCATGGCCTTGGCTTTTTAAAACTCTAGTAAAATACACCGACCATGTGAATGTCCCAGATAGGTACTGCTCAGAGGAGCTGGAATTATTCTTTTCCGCTAACCTGCAGGTTAGAAGAGTGAAGGTACCGCTTTTCAAAAATAGAGCCCAGACAAAGGGAGAGAGGAAGGTTTTCTGAGACTGAGTACATGGCACAGATGCTATTAAGTCTATTCTTGTCAGAAATCTAATAATTCACAATGCAAACTTTTTAAAATACAGCTTTGTAGGTTTGGCTAATCAATTTTATATCTGCTCTTGTTTTAAAGTGTAATATTAGGACAAAGGGATGTTTAAAGTTGCAAAGTGTAGCTTCTGTCAGGCTGATAGCCAGAAAAGAAAGGAAAATTAAAATTTAATCTAATAGTCCCCCAAACACATCGCGAGATGCCCTTTTGTGTGCTTTTTGGATCTCACATCCCTGAGCAGACCCCAAGCTTATAACCTCCATGCATCATGGAAAAAAATCATCATTTAGGTTGAAGTCAACAATCCTGGCCAGTTAGAAGCATGAAAAGCAAGCCCTGGAATGCTCCTATCTTTTAAAATTAAAGACACTGAGATTGAATCATTCTGTCAACAGATCTTAAATGGTTTATAAAGAAATTTTTGAAAAAATGTTTATTCTACATTTAATTTTTTAACAAAAAATGTTTAATCACTTAAGAGTTTACCTTCAGCATCACTTGGACAGTGTTTTTTTTTTTTTTAATCTTTATTGGTACATTACATATATGCATCATGATTGCACTCCATAATGGGGATTTGTACCAGTATAAGACACAACTTAATTCTCATTTTTTCCCATAGCACTACCCACTCTACCGCCCCCCCATATACATAAAATTTGTTTCCTTACTTTTTTGTTATAATCTCATTATTTTTCCCCTTCACCCTATTTTACTTTGAGCATTTTCTATTTCACAATATATAACATACAATTCTAGGACTCATTTACATCTTTATTTTTTCATACCAGAGAAAAGTTGCGATATGTACCTATTTATTTCACTTATGAGGATATCCTCAAGGTATGTCCATTTAAGTATAAATCATTCAAACATATCATTTTTTATGGCACAGTAATACTCCATTCTGTAGAAGAACCATAGCTTTTTTATCCAGTCTCCAGATGATGGACACTTGGGTTGTTTCCAAGGTGTAGTAATCACAAATTGGGCTGCTATAAACATGGGTGCACATATGTCACTATGATAGGAGTCTTTTAATTCTTTTGTGTATATACCTAGCAGGGCGATGGCCAGGTCAAATGGGACTGTCAATCCTAGCTTTTTGAGGAATCTCCAAACTGATCTCCACAGGGGTTGTCCGAGTCTACAGTCCCACCAACAGTGGAGAAGGATTCTTTCTTCTCCTCAGCCTCGCCAACATTTGCCATTGGCTGAATCTGAAATGGCAGCCATTCTATGTGGAGTGAGATGAAATCTCAATGTTGTTTTCATCTGCCTCTCTTGAATGACTAATAATGTTGAGCATTTCTTCATCTGCTTCTTAGCTGCTCTTCTTCCTCTGAAAAATATCTGTTCATTTCAGATGCTCGTTTTTGAATTGGGTCTTTAAATTTGGGTGGGCTTATTTTTTTGAGCTCTTTATATATTCTAGATAGTAACACTTTGTCTGAGGAACAGCTGGTAAAAATTTTTTTCCCACATTGTTGGTTGCCTTTGTGCTCTGTTGGTGGTTTCCTTTGCTGTGCAGAAGCTTTTAAACAGAATGAGGTCCCATTTGTTGATTTCTTCAGACTTGGACAGTGTTTTTATGTGTTGACTATCCTGAGCATTGTTTGGGCAGGTATTATTTCAACCAGTTGAGTTTTGTATTTAATACAATTGACAAAATTGTCATTTTAATATTTCCTGTTGTAAAAGTTAGTAAAAATATACATTTTTTTAGTATTCCTGTATGTAAACCAGTGGACTGCTAAGTGGTTAATATTGAGAAAAGAAACTCAGTAGAAAACCTGGTCATGCAGAAAGACTCGGTAGGATTGGTACAACAGGTGTGAGAAGGAGATGGAGGCAGACAATGACTGTGAATCTTCACTAGCAGAACCTCACTAACGCTCTGCTTCTGGGAGGGGGTGATAGTTACTGGCTGATCGAAGGAGGTGCGTACATACTACATTACAAGCACAAATTTGCAGCTCTGGAGGAATTTAAGTTACGTCTAATTTTTTAATGATATCATCTTCCATTATTTGGATGTTTTTATATTTCTGCCAGCCTATTCTTTGTAATTCCCACTGCCTTTCTTTTTCCTTCACATTTTCTCATCTTATCGTAAGTCACACAGGATGGGAGAATACAGTTGTTTCTTACATAGTAAGAAAATTTACAACAAAATTTTATTCTCCGGTTAGCAGCAGCACTGCGTGCATGGAGAGGAGTGAAATTGCCGATCCAGCCTCTGTGGCTGACGCTCCCTAGAATGGGCAGAGGCTCAGCCCAGTGACTGTATGTGGCAGCTCTAGATTGTAAAACTTGCTGAAGCAGAAAACTCCCCAAGATGATTGCAGCGATCATTTTTCTCTCCTTTCACTGCTGGAGGAGAAAAAGGCACTAAAGTTCTCTACTAAGCAGAAATTGTGATGCTTCAATTTCATGTTTTCAGCACTTTGCAGAACCTTAGTCTGTAAAGAGCCTGCCTGCCACTGGGTAAAGTAAATTCCTCATTTTCAGGATATCAGAGGGCTCCACCTTGCAGGCTATTTTCACAGGTCTTTGGACCTGTTGTTTTTGATCTACTGCTTTCCACAAGTGGCTCTGGATAAAATCAGGTTTTACTTGAGAAAATAGCATTTACATCTTTCAAGTGTGTTTATAAGAAAAAATCTATAGATACTTTACAAAGTATTTTGAATTAAATATTTTTTTTGCTTCTAAAAATATAAAGATCCACATACTGTTTATTTTTATGCTATTATGGATGTTTTTGGATGAAAAAGCACTTCTTACTTTATGATGGCTAATGTCCATTAATGTTCAGAATGAAATCCAGTTTATGAATGTGCTTAGAACTTTGAATCATACAAACATGGGCCAGCTGACTCCCAGAGTCCAGAAATGTGTGAGAAAAATAGTGCTTTAAAAGTTTCTATTTATTCTTCCCAGTGTGCTTTTGTTTCTATTTATTCTTGTAAGAAGATTAATCCTATTGGATTAGGGCTTAGCCTAATAATTCTACTGTCGTGTAATTACCTCTAAAGTCCCTTATCTCTAAATACAGTCACAACCTGAATTACCAGGGGTTAGAGCTTCATTATGTGAGAGTGAGGGGAGCACAGCCCAGCCTGTCAGGTGTTCACTCATCTGTATATTTTCTCAGTTGGCAGAGTCACTTGTTTAGGAGCTACAATGGGGTAGACACCTGTGCTAGGTACAAGAGTCTCAATGATAGTGAAATACTGTCCCTACTTTTAGTTAACTCAGAGTATCGCCAAAGTGCAAACTTGGCTTAATTACAGAATGACCTGAAGGAATTAAAACAAAGACTCCCGAGTATTCTGGGATCTCCAAGAATAGTTGTGCAGTATGTGGTTACAGAGACTCTAGAAAATAGGGCTACTTGACCATTATTGGTCAGAACAGAAAGAGTGACCATATATATATACACACACGTGTGTGTGTGTGTGTGTGTGTGTGTGTGTGTGTGTGTGTGTGTGTGAATGAGCTATTTTTGAAGTCGAACCACTTTGTATCCATTAAGCCTTCTAATACAGGACAATTTGAAACTGATCTTAAGAATATCTAAGAACTTTCTCTAAGATTAACACAATGAGTTTGACTAAGAGGTAGAGGACTGAACCTATATATCTTCCCCACCCTAATATATCTGGTTATATAATGAATTAAATTTAAACCAGTTGATTGGGGCCAGTAAAGGTTCTGAGTGCAATGGTCAGGCCTATCACAGTCCTCAAAGCTGTGAATACAATACTTGTTTTTTATTTCTAGTTAGTGAATTTTACTGGGAGAAAAATCTGCACCACAAAAGCTGCTATGGTGTTTCTTTGATTTGCACTTTCAGAGCTCATATGTGTCTGAAGAATGCTGTATAAATTGTTAGCTTCTCTCTGTGCCCCCATCAAGGTCATACTTTCAGCTTGTGCTTCCAAACCTTTTAAAGAGTTGTTTTCTATCATTCCTGGTGCATATTTTAGCTTGATTACTGCAGCAACAAATTAAATTTTGCTCAGTGTTGACTCTATAACTTGATTATATTCTAAGTCTCAATGGACTAAAATAAAATCTATGGAAGAAGATAACTCTGCTGTTAATAAAAAGCCTCGTGGATGGCCTTTACCTTTGAAATCTAACTACCCAGATCCATTTTCAGATAAATCTCCTGAGAAGGTTTTTTAGGAAAAAAGAAAATCAAAAGAACTTTGTTAGCCAAAGCCTTGTTATGGTTTCCTCATTTCATATGACCCTGTTTCCGATTCTTTAAAAGTTAGATTGATTTTATTTTTATTTTTTTAGTAAATGTCATGGGAAATGTCATAACCAAGAAAAACTTTGCTTTGGATTTCAAAGTACCAGGACCTCCTGGTAAGGAAAAGCCAAAGTCACACACAATGTAAAGGGAAGAGCCAAGCTGCTGCTTTACTTTTGTTATTAACTAAAAGTGTATGGCCACTTCTTTTCTTTTCATTTCAGCATATCTAAAATGTCATCTTCAGTGATTTAATGAAAGATTTCTAAACATGTGTATGGTCTTATTCCTTTTAAAATGGTCAACAAGGTTTTGCAGAAAGTTTTTTTTTCACTTTCAGTTAAGATCAGAAGTTAGATCCCATGCATTTTAGAAATCAGAATTATTATTATTTTTTGTTTTGCAACACCAAAAAGGGCTGATTTTATTAATGTTGCATTTCACAGCTTGAGTTTTGGTGGATGACAGACTTATTTGGACAGCAAATTAATAATCTAAAGATTGATTAAATTTGTATCTCAATTACTGAGTAATAAGAGGAAATGCAAATGTCTCCTATGGACTTCTATTGAGATCAGATGCAAATTATGTGAATAAGATCCAAATGATTAGATTAATGGAAAAGATTTGCCACATACAAATTGCTGCTTGAATCAGAGAGCTGCTTGATTGAGCCATGGCTTAAATGGCCTCGACATCAATGAAGCTTCCCTGCCATTTCATCTAATATTCCGAAGGGAAAATGTTTCCAGAGGAAGGAGTGAGCCAAAGGTTTATTAAGTTTTAATTTTATATTTAAAATGTCTTTAAGTGATAATGTAATTGTACTTTAAATTGGCAGCACAGAGTTGAAGCTCCCAAGTCAGAGATGCTATCAGTTAAGGTCATTCCTGCCAGCAGTCAGCCTGGCAGGAAGTCTCATTTCATGTTCCACGTCTCCCCTTCTTCTTCTCTGAGGGAGGCCGTCACCTAGTTCTCCATGTTTTCCCATCAGATGGGCTTTTCTGGGCCTAACATCACATGGGAGGCATGAAACAGGGACTATTTTTCAGGGACGAATGACTAAAATCACTAACCTACAGCTCAATGTTCTGATGTCTTAGGCCAAGGAAATACTGTATGTAGATGAAAAAAAAAATCCTTGATGTGGATATATTAGTTACAAATGGGGATTGTCTGGGAGTGAAAAGGAAACTAAATGACCAAAAAGACCTTTGTTTTCTGATTGATCAAGAAGTCACAGGGTAGATAATTGCTGATGCAGTAGCTCAAGGATGTCAACGGCCATGTTTCTGTGACTTTTTTCTTCTTACTTTCTCTCATAACCACAAATGACTGCTAGAGCTCCAGCTACGATGCCTGTAATTCAGGAAGGCCTAAAAGCAAGGACTAAGAATAGCAAATGAAGGTTAAGATAACAACCATGGCAATTCTGCCCATTGACTTCCACTCCTATCTCAGTAAGCAAGCATTTCGTTCCGGTTTAGTTGTGCACGTTGTTGGCTCTGGTGAAACTCAAGTTCTATCGGTGAGGAGCAAGGGATGATTATTATGAGTAGGTAACCATCAGGGTCTGCTTGGGGAGCAGCAGAACAGCAGTGAGGATCGTCTTTACGTCATGGTGGACTCTCCATTAGTAAACATTTCTGGATATAAGTTGATGTGATATCGTCTGGTTAACACCTTAAAATCTAAGTTTTAGTAACACTTGTCTCTGGCTTATGGACACCAGTGCTTTGGTGGAGAAGGATGAACTGCTTTGTCTCTGATGATGACATTTACAAATTCCAAAGGAGCTTAGAGAACTCAAAAATACGGCAATAGTGAGCTGTAAAGTAAAATTGGGGAGTTACTGATCTGAAAAGGTTACCTATAATTTTATAATTTACTGAGTTTATATTATGAGCAAGACACTAGATTAAGTGCTTTAAACCCTTTATCATTTTGTATCACTATGAACACACACGAGTATTATTTGAAGATGAGAACTCTGATCTTAAGTGTGTCTTGAGATCACATATCTAGAAAAATTCAGGACTAGGATTCAATACTCATGGCCTCAGAGCAGAATTAGCAAATGTTTTCTGAAATGGTGCAGACAAAAACTATTTTAGGCTGTGTGAGGCATTTTCAATTCTATTTGGTTGGAAAGAAGCAATGGATACAACATAAAAGAATGAGCATGGCTGTGATCTAAAGAGTTTTATTTAGGGACACTAAAACTTGAGTTTCCTGTCATTCTGTGTGCCATGAAATGTTATGTTTCATTTGATATTTTCGACCATGTAATATATGTAAGACATTCTTAGTTCATGCGTTATATAAAACGAGTGGGCAGAGAGTCAGCTTGGCCCACAGATCACAGTCTGCTGACTCAACACCTTGCATTTGACCTTGGTGCTTCAGGCAGCTCCCATAGGTCCAGCAGGAAAGCATTTTTTTTGATGTCTGTGTTCTCTGGACTGTGACTTCTTCATTGTCAAAGGCACGAGAGAGAAAATACAGGACCTTCTCCTTTGAGAATCTGAAGTCAAAACTACTTTAAAGTTCTTTCAAAACACGAACATTCAACTTTACCTTTTTAAAAAAAATTGTGCTATATCATAGTTACTTGTATTTTTTGCTAATGCTCCTTGATGACAACATTCTGTCCTGTTTCAAATATTAGTCATCTTATTTCTTGGGAGTTTTGTGTTGTCCTCATGAATAAGTGATAAGTACCTTGAACTCTTAAACTGTATCAATTAATCTGAGGAGCTTCCTCCAGTGTTTTGTTCTTCCTTAGTCTATAATTACTCAGCTGTGCTCTGGTTCTCTTCAACTTTCTGGGTAATGTCAAGGTCATAAACTAATCCTCTTTTTTTGTTAGTACGCTGTTAAGTTTTTAGTGACAGACTGAAGAAGCTCCTTCATTTTCTGATGTCTGTGGGCAAATATAGCAGGGGACTTTGCACAGATGGGTTAGATGGCAATCCTTGCCTCCAGTAAATCAAATTAACTTCTTTGGTTTGTCTCTCTATCACAACCCCCAAATTTAATGGAAATTTGCTTTGATTTTGGGGGGGGGGCTCCATCTTAGTGCAGTTATAATTGGACTGACTACGGTGCTTTGAAGGATTGCATGCTCTTTTTTTTTTTCTTTTTGGTCTTACTGGTCCATGACATGTGTTTGAAACTAGATTGTGTGTGTGTGTGTGTGTGTGTGTGTGTGTGTGTGTGTGTGTGTGGTTTCTTACTTTTTCTTTGCTTTCCCTACCTTCCGACCAGTTGTTATACAGTTGAGAACATGAGGGCAACTGACTTTATTACAGTCATCATGGGCTACAGTTACATCCATTTATATAATCAATCTCTGATCCATTCTGCGAACTTTGTTATTACTGCAGGATTGAAACAAAAACTTGTGCAGACATGATAAAGAGGAGAACTTTTGTTGGAAAAAGGGTGTCAGACACTGAATCTAGCAATCTTTTCTTTTTTCCTCTGCCCTTGTGTGACCAACAAATAGGTAATAGTAACAACTGCCTCTTCCTACTTACCAGAGAGCACATAAATGGGAAAGTGTTCAGACTTGAAAGGTACTTCTAATAGTGTCAATAGAAACAGGCCCAAATTTTAGTTTTCAAAATGACAGAAATGGAAAAAAAATATTGCAAGAAAATTACTGTGTTATGACTATTGGAGAAAGCCACAAGAGTTTTAGATGTCTATTTATACTGTGCGTTTAGTTTTACAGCACCAGTACCATATGATTTATGAAATGACATCAAACAAAAATAGCTCTGAATTATAAAACCTTCATGTAATTTTCCTCTCCTACTTGTTTGGGTGACCAGCTCACACATTTCATGACTCAGGACACACCATTGCCAGTCAGGCTGCTTTTTAAAAACATGATGGCATCTATATATGCTACAGCAACACCAGATGGTGTTGGGGAATGTAGTGAGGCTGATTTATTATAACTTATCTTCCACAAATGCCAGCGATGAAGAGTTCTAGATGTCCGACATTTGCCAAGGTGCAAAGGCTCTGTAAAATGAGATCTGCTGAACTTCTGTGAGGGCATCAGGCTGGGAGACTGGAAACAGCTTTGAGGACAGGTGTGGTGATCCCTAGGAAGGAGAACTCAATCAGGGCCCCCATCTCAGCTGCTCCTTCTAAAAAAACCAATATTATTTAGAGAATACCATTGTTTGAGACATCAGTATTTCAGATGCTTCACCTAAAACTTCCACAGTCACTTCTGATACAGTGAATGAAATGGTCATACATTTTGGTAGATTGTTTAACATTAGGAAAGAGGCACCCGAAGGAACCATCTACTTCAAGATGCTCCATCTTCTACAGATCATTTAAATGTCTCTCTGAACAATATTAAGTTTAGTGTTGACATTTCATTGACTTTAAACAAATGTAGTGATAGAGTATTTACTTCACCATTTATGAAATATTAACTCTACTTGATTCCTGGGAATAGTAAGCATTACTTGAATGTTTAATTACTTTAAATGTATTAAAGCATTAAACATATGTTAAATAAGTAATATGATAATCCTAATAGCTTTTGTCCATTTTAATTTTTGTGTTATCTGTCATCTCTCTCTCCTCCTACCTTTTTATATCTCTTGTCATCTCCACACACAAACCTTACATGTCTATCTCTATACTACATTCTACTGAGTTTTATAGGTGATACCTTATGTTTTATTCAGGCTGAGAATTTTGACTGTGCACAATTCATTTCTTTTGAATGAGGTGAGTTTTGAAGTTGACCTGTCCAGGGAAGATGTGCATTTGTTTTTGCCAATTAGGTGATATTAGAAACACTTGGGTCACCGTCAGATTAAAAGGTCTATGTGCAGACCATGAGTCTGTATAAGTTAAATAGAATGCATCACAGCTTCAGAGACCAATTTATGGCAGCAGGTTCTCAGGAGAGACTTATTTTTCTCTTTACTACAAAGATATAGACAGTTATATTTGCTTGATGTATTATTCTAAGGGAGTGTGTATTTCTCCTCTACTTAATTTTCTGCACAGTTCTCTGTTAGAATCCAGATAACCACATGGAAGCAGTCTTCTGAATCCTGTGGAGGTAGAAATAATCTTCGACAGTCCTTCATTTTCCAGGGTACATATCCAACATATATGCTGATCTAGTGTCTTGCTGTCAATTTAAGAACTGTTTTTGCATAGAACACTGCATCTGTTTTTTTTTGGGGGGGCGGGAGGGTACTGAGGTACCAAAACTAGGGAGCTGGGTCTTCTATGACAGGGATCAGAAATACTGAGCTAAATTCCCAGTCCTATCAGTCTCTAACTGTAGAATTTTAAAGGTTGTATGCTATTGTTGGATTCTTACAATAACACATATTTATTTTTTCAAACTGGAAAAGATAAATATGTAAGTCAAATATTGTTCATATTTAGAAGAGCATTTATTGAAAAAATGCACAAACTATTGATATATCATTTATATTAGCTATGGCAATAAAATTCTGAATAATGTGGTCATGTACTGTTTTGTCTTTGATAGCTGTTTAATGGTGTATGCAAATATATGCTTGGATGTTTTGCTTTGCTGAAAGTCATGGTCTAGTAACTAGATTTCCATGCAATTAAGTAACAATGCTATATCCCTTCAGAGGTGGTAATGGAGCTTATAGAAAACATCAACTCAATCTACCTATAGGAGTGAAGGAACTTTTATTTATTTATTTATTTATTTGCCCTACCAGGAATTGAACTCAGATCTTTTTGCTTGCAAGGTAGATGCGATGCCACTGAGCTAAATCATGGGCCCTACGAGTAAAGGAACTCGTAGCAGTGGCTCTGATATTTGTATATCAATAAGTATGCACAAAGATGACAGAGATGACATTGTACTCTGGAAAGAAGACACTGTAGAGGAATAGCTGTGTGGCAAACTTAAGGAGCTATCCATCCTAATGCTACAAAATGTAAAGTGTAATGTTAGTATACACAATGATGCTGTAGTGAATATTGGAATAAAAGGTTAAATACAGGTCATTGAGAGTTTTTGTTTTATTTTATTATAATTTAGGACAGGGGATTAAATGCAAGGACTTCTCCCTAAGTTATATCCTCAATCCTTCTTAGTCTGAGACAGATCTTGCTCACTCACTAAGTTGTAAAGGCTGGGCTCAAATTTGCCATTTTCTTGCCTTAACCTCCCAGATGGTTGAGACTGTAGACATATACCACCATGCTTGCGCAGGGTACTTTGTCATTTTTAGTCATTGAGAATGAAGAGGTTTTAAACTTTATTTATTTATTTTTTTACTTATAAATATAATTGCTTTGTGTTCTTTGAGTCAAAAAGCTCATATGGAAACGTGTATTTAGTGGAGTGAACTCTGGCAGACTCTAGCTGCAAATGTGGAATGACAGCTTGGGCTAGGGACTGCACAAGCAAGTGACTTTGAGTTCATGGATGATGGGAATGGCTTACCAGAAGATACCTGGATGTGTTGGATATTTTGGAAAATAAAAAGTTACCGAAGGATATTCACATTTAGCATTTTAAAAGCACTGACTCTATTGGTCAAATAAAACTAGAATTCTTGAATTTATCTCAATAATCCACCATCACAGGCTGAGTTTGTCAAGTCTTGAGTAAGAAGGTGTTGAGTATTTTATGTACAAAGTTAATATCATATACATGTATTGAGATTTAATTCACATTGGCATTTTATCAGATAACCATTCTAGTCTTTCTTTTCAAAATAAGTAATTGGAATGGCTTTCCATGATACTTTAAGTTCTGGGACACAGTTCAAAACATAAATGAAAACAACACTGGCTATGTAATATATAAATGTCAGACACCACAGATTATTAAAGATGCTCAATATGATATTTGACTGAGAAAATCTATGGACTCACATGTTATACTTCCTAGTGAACGTTTCATCTGTACAGCTCTCAGAAGACTAGTGGAGAAAGCTCTGTCTAACAGAGGAATATTAAAGCTAATCCTGATATTTTATTTACTTTTACAGTAGTATCCTTTTTCCTAGTTTTCTTCATATCACTAGAAACTTTTTGAAGGGAAGGAGGAATAAAAAAATAATGGTCTGCTGTGGCAACAGAATTGTAAGTTTGAACCCAGCTAGGGAAACTTGGAGACTTAGCCAAACCTTGTTTCAAAAATAAACATAAATTAAAAGGGATGAGTATGTAGCTCAGTGTGATATATACCTGCACACACAAAGAGTTCTGACTTTTCCAGAGTATTACCTTTTTATGGGTGGATAGTGTGTCTCTTCCAATGAAGACTTGAGTTATGGAAAGTTCGTCATTCATCTCTTGAATTTCAGGTTCTGATAACCTGTTAGCCATAATATAATAGTATTTTTTCAATTTCCACCAAGATTCTGTTTTCAAAAATGTTCACACTTACTTACACCGTCAAATGCCGTATCACGTAAGGTGTGTAAGAAGTGCTGTTGAAAAACTTGTTTACATTTCCAGATGGACAATTCTCAAAGGGTTGAGATAAAATTGAGATAAATAATTCTAATGTCTTTGACAGGTAGTAATAAGTTTTAAGTCAAAAATGATTTAGATAGTCTCGGAAGGAATGGGGCCAAACTTTCAGGTGAAACTGTAAAGCTTCAGCAGCGATTGACAGTGAACACTGTGTTACGCGTTTAGCAAATCTAATAAATAAGACAGGTTTGATGATCAAATATAATACATATCTCTTTTTCTTAGTCATCTGAAGTGGCATAGTGATATAGTATAATCATCAAGTTAGTGTTTGATTAAAATGACTTGATGTGATAAAGTATAGTACGATACTCTGAAGAAAAAAAGAAAATAAAGCAGAACTTTTCTACTCAATTATACATGTAGTAAGCAGTTGGTAGTCTTGTTAACCTGTGTGACAGTTTAAAAGCCAGTTCAAAAGCAAGTGAAGGGAAAAAAAATATCCATTGAGAACTCACTTGAATGAGTAGTTTCTGCTGAGGGAAGATCAACCTTGGGAGAGCCATGAAGCTTTGCCAGTGTGGGTGGAGCTTAACTCAGATGCTCATGGAGAAGACAAAATTAAGACTCTATTAAATTCATATGGGAGGGCCAGGTTTAGCTCAGTGGTTCTGGTGCCTGTCTTGCAAGCACAAGGGCCCGGGTTCGATCCCTGGTAACCACATAACAATAGTGGGTGTGGAGACTCACCCCAGCAGCAACCAGTACCACATACCACAGTGCCAGGCGTGGTGGCTCACGCCTGTAATCCCAGCACTCGGGAGACAGAGGCAGGAGGATTGCTGTGATGTGAGTTTGAGTCTGAGCTCAGGTCCAGCCTGAACCACAGAGCGAGACCCTGTCTCAAAAAAAAAAAAAAAAAAAATTCATATGGGACAGTGAGTTTTAGATTTGTATCTTTTGAAGAAAATTGTGCATTTTAAGATTTTAATCTTATTTTAATGACAATCATTGTATATACTTAGGGAGTACAGTGTGATGTTTTCATGTATTCTTATAATGTGGAAGAATACAGAGAAAGAAGAGATGTAACATAACATTATTTTTCTTTTGAAAATTGACAATACTTATACATATTCATGGAGCACAGTACAATAACTTGATTTGTGTATACAATATGACATGTTCAAATCATATTAGTTAGTATTTCTACTTCCTCAAGCATTTGCCATCTCTGTATGCTGAGAACCTTTGTAATCTTCTGATTATTTTGAAGATGCTATATATTCTTAATCATTATATATTATCCGTTTTGCTAACCAAAAATTTAAACAACAGACAAAATTTTTTCCATTTTTATTTTATAAAGAAGTTCAAACTTTTAAGATTATTTAAGGGTCTTATAATTTAGACCATAATATGCTTATAAATACAAGCATTTGTTCATCAAGTCCTAAACTTTGGATGTTATCATAGAAATGTTTTCCAAATCACAAATTGCTATATATGATGACATCTAAAAACTAAATTGCTTTGGACTCTTCACAATCAGAGTTTCAAATTTAGAGCATCGATGTGTGCTGAAATAAGCCCTTGACCTCACCACTGTCTGACCCACAAATGCTGAATTTGTGGTCTTGGCCAGAGTAGATATGTCACTTACAGTTAAAATGGATTTAGTGACATGAATAGCTGTTGAGCTATGAGGAAATAGAAACTCTTACATATTCTCGGTTGAAATGAAAATTGTTACAGTTTCTATTCAGATTCATTAATATTTTTGGAGTTGAATCAACGTATGTCTTACGTAATTAACCATACTGCTTTAGGTATTTTTTCCTTGAGATGTCCTTGAACTTGGAAAAGCATGTTGATTATTGCACTGTTTTTAGCATTAAAAATGTAGAGTTGACCTATTTCAGAAACAGATTAGATGCATAAGCTATGTCTTAAACATATGATGGAATAATTAAAATAGATTACTATTTTTATCTATTTTTAACAATATATCTCAGAAAAAAAATCTCTTAAAGAACAACATTCAAATGAACAGGTAGAAGATAAGTCATTTATATGAATTCTTAGTCACGCAAAACTATAAGATATATTGTATCTCTTTTATATCACAATTGTAGGATAGTACTTTTGTCTGGTGAGGAAATAAAAACAAATGAGGTTGTACTTTAGTTGTAGCTACAATATTTGTTTCTTAACATGGATCCTGAAGCATTTATAATATAATGTTATTGTACTTATTTCTTGATAGCACGAGTGTTCACTTTTACTGTATTAAATATCTTTCTATACTTTTGAAATATTTCACAATTAAACTCCACATTTGACCCAAATCCCAGAATACTATCTGCTAGAGTATATTATAAGTAGAATACTGAAAATTATCTTCCTACTAGCCTTGACATTGTTAAAATCTTTAAATATCTAATCCCAGGTTTGACCTCACTTCTCCTGAACAAATATGGGGAAATATTCACCAGAAGTGGATATAAAGGAAGGATTGCACTGTGTATCAACTGGGTCATATGAAATGAGATAAACAATTTTAAAAAGCCTTAGGAAGTACTCAGCATTGTATGCAACTCCTACAGGAAGAGTACTCACCATTTTGTTTTCTTACAAAAAATGAAAAAAATATGAAATTAGTCTCGCTAACTTAGACCCAATATGTGAATAAGCAATCGTCAATATAGGACTTTTATTTATTCATAGAGTTTTAGAAAGCACTTTGTCTCAATATTTTAAAGTGGGAATTGTGCATATGCTAAAGGCAATAGGGGAGGTTATAAGAATATTGATATTTCCTGAAATATTATTTATAAATTGTTTTGGGTACCTGTTTCCATAGAAAGAATCCAGAGCTTTTACTAAGTGGAGACATAGACACACCTCTGCATCTTGGGAATGAGACTGAGGCGTGCACATAATGTGGCTGTGAATTTACAGTTGGCACATAGCTGCTATAAGCCTCAGTTTTCTGGTTCTGTAATATTTCTACTGAAAATACACAAAAGATCAGACAGTTTTAAAAACTAATCAATAGACTTTTGACAATAATGTGGTTGACTCATGGATGTTCTTGGCGTTCTTCTTCGATTTAGTATAAGTTTAATGGGTCCAGAGTTGGGAGGGATGTCTATGTACTGCTTGGGTGACAGTACTATAGATTACAGTATTAATGGGGAGATGCTTCCTCAATCTTGTTGATGCAATGTCTAGGTTAAAAAGGAAAGAGCATTTACTAGAGACAGTACACAATTTGGATGGCAGTTGGAATTTTGGGGGCCCAAAGATGACATTTTGCTTGCAACACTTTAATATTTATAAAGAAGTCTGTACCAGTCAGCTGTCCTCTTGGCGGGCCGAGTGGAGGACGGTTGATCAGGCTTCCAGTTTCAGAGATTTCAGTCCATGGGTGGCTGGCGCCAAACCAAAATCGTGGCGGAGGGTGTGGCGCAGCCAGTCTGCTTAGTTGAAAGTGGCCCAGGAATATGAGCACAGGGGAAGCCTAGAAAGGAAAGGATCAATAGCTGTACAAGCCTAAGGGACAGTTATAGGCCCAAGGTCATAACTCTGTGATCCACCCAGACACACCCAGGAACGTGCTTCATTAACTCCCTACTTTTATCCCAAGGCAGTCAAGAGGGAAATTAAGCTCAACTGGCAAAGACTGCATATAAATAAGGACAAGTTAAAATGGTGAGGAAACTGTGGACTCTGTTGTCAGTATATTGTATAATTTGAAATTTTAGGAGACTGAATTTAACACAGTAGGCCACATACTTAAATTCATTAAAGAAATTAATGAATGAAAATCAAATGATAAATACCATTTCATTTCTCCAGTGTGAGAAATTGAGAGTGTAAATGAGGTCCAAAATGTATGGTAGATATTGTGAAAGAGGAAGAAAATGTTCAAAGGGAAAGGGGAATGGGTGGGGACAGAGGAAAGCAAAGAAGGGAAAGAAAAAAATTTGATGGTAAAAAGGAAGAAGTGAAAACAAAGCTTATATATTTGGGAAGGTTGAAAGTAGAGCGGGGGAATGGGAAAAAATAAGAAACAAGGTATATTATATACAGGTACAGATTACCAACAAGGAATATGATCATTGTGTATTCCTAAAATGTATAAACTCAATTTATTAAAAAACTTATCATATTAAAAATTATATTTTATCAGTTTATTTTTCCTGGCCCATCACATAATACAAATACATGATGAGCCCACCATGTTAGGTTTGAAGGATATTTAAGGACAATAACCCTGACTTTCAATTACTTGTATTTCAGAATGTTCAGTGCTTTGTAGATACTTATGATACACAAATTTTAAAAGCAGGTGATAATCTTTACAATATATAATGGAAAGTGATGAACACATTGTTTGGTAAATCTATCTTTGTATGATAAACCAAGTATTTTGCTTTTTTCCTTTTTCAGTGACAAGTGAAACCATTATAATTACTAATACAATGTCAGTCATATAAAATGGCTATTCACCATGAATTGCAGTGTTTTATTAGCAGTCTGTACTCCCACACAGTAATGCTTTACCTTCTGTATGCCATTTTTGTTATCAGATAAAGAGTATGCCTACATGCATATTAGAAAAATATTAGCTTTATATATCTGATTAAAACTCCTATCAAAACATTTCATATAACAGGAGTTTTCAAGCTGTGTTAGAGAATGTTTTGTGGAAATATTTTGCTATTATTCTTTGTAGATAGAAGAGTCAAAGAGTTGGTGGATTCTTTTGTTAGAGACTGTTCTAAGAAGAGAAGGACATAGAGGACAAACATGACAACCAAGGACCTGATGGTGTGGAATTCCAAATTAGGATTCCGGGAATGTTATGGGAACTTTTGTCTCATGAAAATAAAAAGAGCTCAGGGTCAAGGATAGCACCTGTTACCCTAGGGACAGGAATGTGGGGCCCAAGCCTCATGTGTAGTCTACTGCAAGTTAATCCTAATGGGAAGGTACCTAAGTCACATCCAGATCTGTTACCAAACTTAGCATTTCTCTTCCCAGTCAGTTGTGGCAGCTGAACAAAAATGGTACCCTTGATGGAAACTGTCGAAGGCAGACTGTCCTCCTAGTCGGTGGTAGGGGCAGGTGCAATTTCCTGTTTAGAGAGGTGGATATTTACAGGACGAAGGCTTTGTATCTGGACAGGTACTAACCTGTTAGGTGTAAGACATAGGTATTAGAGACTGGCTAAGTAACTAGTTACTTCGACCATATGTCTAAAGTCTTCGAGGTCACCCAGCTCAACTTTTTCACTTTATAGAGGAAGGAGCTGAAATCTATAGAGATTTTAACGTGTAACAAGTTGCCTTCATCTCCAGGAATTAACTCTTGGATCCCCTAACTTCCATGATGATGGTCTTTTAACAACGTTGCCATTTCTGTATGTTTGCAAAATGAACTTATCTTGAAGGTCTTAAGCCTGTCCAGGACTTTGTGTACCCTCCCTGATTCAAGAATTACAAAAAGACCTAAAATTACTAATTGAGTTTAAAGTACTACAGCTTCTAAAAGTGAAATAGTGTGATGTGTAAATAAACATTTGGTTATTTGACGCCTGTATAAAGAAGCAGTGCTTGTCCTCTATTTGAATATGGGACTGTAATAAAGTGTCATTATGTCATCTCCCTGCCCAAGGCATAAGATGCAGACCAGAGTCCCTGTGGGTGTCGTGAGGTTTTAGTTTTAAGTCCAGCTATTATACCATGAGTAATACCAAGCAGCTCTTCAGGGACTGGAGATGACTCAAGAGCAGAAAAGATTAGGTCCCATTAAATTTGGGGGATGAATTATTACATTAGATAGAGATACTTGTTTAATGAAATATGTTCCTAATGAGAGTATTATCCATGGGGCTTTAAAAACTGACAAGTTTTACTATTTGTTTTACTTTTTGACTCCTGAATGATCAATATGTCTAATGTAATAAGAAACTCATAGTCTTAGATGTGTGTTCTAAAGTTACAAATGTCTTGCTTCTTTTCTGTTGCTATCATTTGTTTGTGGTGGTGCAGATCAAGCCCAGAACATTAAGCATGCTAGGCTGGCACTGGACCACTAAGCCACACCCCCACACGCTTTTTATTGCATTTTTTGAGACAGTGTCTTAGTAAGTCTGGCTTTAAATTTGTGATCCTCCTCCTTCAACTTCCCAAGTCTCAGGGATTATAGGTATGTATCACTGTACCCAACTGGTACTACTTCTCCTTTATCTTGAAATCAGACTATTTGGGGTTCAAGACCTAGGTCTTCTATTTATGGCTATATCTTGAAGAAGTTTTTAAACTTTCCCTGCTTAGTTTCATTCTCTATAACATAACGCCCTCACAGGATTTTTTTTTTTTTTTGGTGTATGTGTGTGTGGACATGTACAAAATGCTTATTTAAAAATTAGACAGTTTCTAGGATCTGAGTTGTAATTTGAATTCACACATTTAAATCACTTACTTGTGTAACCTTAAGGAAGGCAGTCATCTCGAAGACTGAAGTTTCTCTGACTGTTCATAAATGTGATACGAGCAGAGCTTGACAGATGTTTACATATTGTGGCTTGTCTTCTTGGAACGTGCTGGAGCAAGCACATGAGGAAGAGCAGGAGTGAGTGGAAGGCTAATTTCAATTACCCAGTGGACATCTCAGTGAGACTTCTATGGACCACGCAAGCCCATTAGATCTCCCTTGTGGGTATGAGGGAGACAATTAGAAGAAGCTCTCAATTAAACTAAGTCTAAATTGTAGAATTTTGAATTAACATATGGTTTTATTCAGAATTCTTTTAGGGTTGTTTGTTGTACGACAATGTATAACTACTATTATCATATGGACATTGTCATAGATTCCCCAGCTAACTTTATAAATAATTAAGACAGATACTATTGCCTTAGTTTAACAGTTGAAGAATCCATGATTCCAATTTGGATAAACTCTGAGATTTTCTATTATGATATATTATTAATCACTTCAGTAAGTTGAGAAGAAATCAAAATTTAATTATTGTAATGTCACAAAATCTGAATTGTATTTCTAAAGCCAAATATGAATTTATTTGATATGTGAAAAGATAGCATTAGCACATTTCTGCTAAGATATATCCTCATTGTAGAAGAGTTATAAAAGACTCCACCAGAAAATGTGTTTAAAGACAGAAAAAGCCCAAGTAATATTTCTACCTATGGAACAGCATGTATCATTGAACTAAAAATCATACAGATTGTTGTTCACATGAGAAAATTTCACCCTCAAATCTCTTTTGAATAAAATTTTGCATTGTTTCTCCTGTTTATTAAATTGCATTTCACTTACTGTTTTAAAGCAGGACATCACTTACAATTTTACAGGATTTTTCTGTCCATAGATTATAGCTTCAATTGGGGAAGAAGTAAAATTTGATTCATGTTTTATTCTTTTTCATTTCCTTTCCAAAGCGTGGCCTTGTTATTCTATCTGGGCCAACTTGGAAGCTTTAAATGAATGCTTTATAGTGCAACAGAATGAAGTGAAACGAGTTGGTTATTTTCAATCCAAAGAGAGCAAAGCAGTCATGCTGATCTTAAAGACAGAGACAGTAAACGATGTGATTTATTAGGTCCCTCAGGTTTCTTGGACTTCAGTTCTAGAACACCTTTATTTTTTTGGTCTTTTTCTCAGGTGAGGAGCCCTAACAGAGATCTTGAACCTTTTCTAATTGTGTTCTATTTTCTTCAAAGGAAAGAATCTTTGGCAGTGTCATCTAGCTTTAAACTCCTTCTGCCTTTTTGTTCAAAATTGACTTGATAAAAATAATAAAACATATTGAGATCTCAAATTTTAATGTGCATGAGGATCATTCTGAAATCCAGTTAATGTGGAATCCTTCTCTATCATATATGATAGATTTCCTGGGTATTAAAGAATATGTTTCCAGTTAAGCTTTTCAAATAGTGTTAAAGTGATCCTAAAACAGATAACCTAAAAATAGACTTTGCAAACTCAGTCCTACTTATGTCATTTTTTTCTTTTACATGGTATCATTAATGTGCACATATGTATAAAAAGATGTTTTAAAACCAGTGATAAAGAACAGTTAGTGATAGAGAATTTGTGGGTATGAGACGAAATGATCCTGTGTACTTTGGAATGCTCTGCACTTAAAACTAAATGCAATAGTGAAATATTCAAACGGTTGCTATGCATTGGGATATAGAAATATTCTAGCTAATGAATATATATATATAATATACATATATATATATATATATATATTTTTTTTTTTTTGAGACAGGGTCACGCTTTGTAGCTCATGCTGGCCCTGAGCTCAGCCTCAAACTCACATCACAGCAATCCTCCTGCCTCTGCCTCCCGAGTGCTGGGATTACAGGCGTGAGCTACCACGCCCAGCACTGTGGTATGTGGTACTGGTTGCTGCTGGGTGTGGGTCTCCACACCCAGTATTGTATGTAGTTACCAGGGATCAAACCCGGGTCCATGCGCTTGCAAGACAGGTGCTGGAACCACTGAGCTAACTCCGCGGTCCTAGCTAATGAATATTTGAGAATAAACAATTTATGTCAGCATCCATGAGCCTGCAGCAGGGTGACTGCAGACTGGAGAGGCCATTCCTAGTGCCTGTCATGAGCTTGCAGCATGTTCACCATCTGATGGGTGAGTTTTCCTCATTGAGAAATGGACTCCATGCTGCGGAGAGTTTTGGTAGCTGTTACCATAAATGTGCACGACTAGCACATTGTATGTGTAGATATGAAATCAAAGTTGTCAATCCTCTATTCTTTCCTCTGCTGAATGATCCAAATTATTTGTTAATGGAAATGGGAAGTGAGCAAAGGAATTTAAGCTGATTTTATGTCTTACTTATATCCTCTTTTGTCTTAAAGTTCATGTTGTCCATAAAACTGTCTTTATTTGGAAATAGGAATAATTTATGCAGAAATATTTAATCTTTAAAATACATGTAAACACAATTTCCTGGTACAGAATAGTAACTACTCCTGTTATTGTTAATGCATATAATTATGGTGTCATTTCTTCTGTGCATATTACTTTTTTCAGAAACATCATGAGTTTTTCTTTTGATTAAGAATATGGTTAGGAAGAAAGAAAGAATCACATAAATATATATGCTGTTATGTGTCTATCTACATACAGAGTTATTAAAATCCTTTAAGATCAGTAGATTATGTTAATTTTCTACAAAAAAATACATTGTGTAATGTCAAAAGAGTTCAAGTTGAGATCTTTGAGGCACTGGTATTAATAGGACACAAAAGCAAAAACAGTTGATGGAGACCTTAAAAATTAGTTAGTGAAGTACAGGTGAATATTTTGGGACCTGAAGAAGAGAGAGAAGAAAATTTTCAATTAATTCAGTGAGTGCTGGTCACTGACAACCTTGGCACAGGTACTTTCAAGAGAAATTGATTACAGGGGTTGAGGAGAGACTGGAGAGAGAACAAAAGGAAGATCATGATCAGGCTGTAGTGGCCAGTTTGATGGAGAAGACAGAAGGTTGTCCTGGTCTAGGATTGCTTCAGGGGCATGCACAGTAAAGAAGAGCTTGCTTAACTATGAAGAATACAGTGTGAGGGGCTTCAGTTTTGTGTAGAGAAGGTGGTAGTGGGGAGAAAGGTTGAACATACAAAAGAGAAAAATGGCTGATGCATGGAGCTGAGTTCTAGAAAATCTGAGAGACTTTCTACTGGGTGTTTAAATTAAAAGGTGAACTTTAGAAGGACATCTTTCCTTTGACATTAGAAAAAATACTGAAAGTAAGTGTGATATAGATAATGAAAAATTCTTAGTTCTCCTTCAGTAGATTGTAAATTTGTCAAAGAAAGAAGACATGTTGAATTAGAATGTCCTCATGCTCGGGGTGAAAGCAAGGTGAAATACATAACACAGAACTAATGACTGGGAAGGTGAGCTTGTAATGAAACCGTACTATTCCAAGGAGTGAAGGACACATCATTGTAATGTAGAAATAAGAGGGCAAAGGTCATATGCATAGTGATAGTCACCAGTTCAGTGTAACACGGAGCAGAAAGAAGCAGCCACTTGTCACAGAGCCAAGGTAGAATGTTCCTACACTTTCTCTGCTTGATTTTCTATAATGAGATTTCATTGGAAAGTCTGCAATTATAGGACTTTACTGTAACATCAGTATTATTGACCACCTTGTAAAATCTCTCTCAGACTAAAAAATATTTATTTTTAAAAGTGTCTGGATTGAGATATAAACATCTGTTTAGATACCTATCCATTTATATCCTTTCTCTAGAAAGAAATTAAGGGCATCTTTCACTTATTTCTTAGTATAAGTTTTGTGATAATTAAGTGCACTAAACGTGGGTGTTGTTAATATTAAGGAAGCTATACATTTATGCAGTAAATATTTAACTATGTGATTAGAATAACACAGACCTTGGCTTTAGTGGAGGGGACACATTAATTTAACTACCATCATTATTGTATACACACGCAGCTGTGATGCACGATGGCCAGGGCTTTGGGAGCCTTCCTACCATTTCTGGCAGAAACAAACACCTGGTACATTTGCCTGATGAGCTCAGTTATTCTCCATCTGTTTAGCCTCCAATTTGCTCCTATTTGTTATGTATTGGTGGATAAAGATTCTAAAAGGAATGGGAATTTGTAACCCTATGTCATAAGAATCAATAAAATATTGGCTTAATGACTTGGATTATACAACATTTGTGAGTGAAAATAGGAAGACATTTTGTATTTATTTAAAAGAAAATGATCTAATATTGGTTGTGAATGAGTTTAGTAAGAACAATTCCTCACTGAGGGTATAATTACCATCA
Organism: Petromus typicus; assembly: GCA_004026965.1. Lineage (NCBI taxonomy): Eukaryota > Metazoa > Chordata > Mammalia > Rodentia > Petromuridae > Petromus > Petromus typicus. The sequence continues at coordinate 464 of PVIR01025693.1, read as the reverse complement.
TTTAAAACCTGTTAATAGACAAACTTGGGAAAACTCCAGGGTGAAACAGGATTTTAGAACATTGAAACTCAATGTCATTTTATTACTTGCAAATGGACATCACATTATATATTAAGCTGGACGTGTTTTCTAAAGGTAGACTTTGTGAAATTTTATTATATGTGTAATTATACCAGTTACCTGTCAATAGATGTTTCTGGAATGGCTAATAACTGCTGCAAAGGGGTTTCTAATCTTATTGTTTTTTTTTAGGTTTTTTGAGACAGTCTCGCTTTTTTTTGTGGTTCAGGCTGGCCCTGAGCTCAGCCTCAAACTCACATCACAATCCTCCTGCCTCTGCCTCCCGAGTGCTGGGATTACAGGCGTGAGCCACCACGCCCGGCACTGTGGTATGTGGTACTGGTTGCTGCTGGGTGTGGGTCTCCACACCCAGTATTGTTATGTGGTTACCGGGGAATCGAACC
>PVIR01025692.1:6077-24696 GCA_004026965.1 Petromus typicus | reverse complement strand
AATGATTGAGAAAGGTAGATATATATACACCAAGGAAGCACAAAATAGTAACCTGGAATATATACAATTTAGTAAGACAGATAAAAATTCAAGAAACAGAAGTATGCTACATGTTTATTTTAATTATAGGAACATATTTGTCTCCTAAGCATACTTAGGTTACCTCATCATTACATTAAAGTACTCAAAAAAGTTTAATGTGTTTAATATTTTAAAAAGTTTAATATGTTTATATCTTGCATATATATGTATATGTATATATGTACATATTTACATTACATTCCTATTAAGGTATACATATATTATGTTTCTTAGAAAGGTTATTTCATTCAAGAATACTGGGGTCTTATTGTGTTTTAACAATTATACATACAGTGACCAAACTTATAGCCACTGGCGTCTCATGTAATCACAATGAAAATACAGAAAATAGTCACAATGATCATGATATTAATTAAATATAATAGTAAACAGACCATCTAATCTTGTCTGGGGTCCACAAGTGACCAGAGGAGAATTGCAAATGTTTTCATAGGGCAGGTGTTAAGTAATAATTAGGACATAGGTGTGAAAAGTACATTTTCAACACATTTACAACATTTCTTTAAACTGTTGTTTTTTTAAAAACCTGTTTATAAGAAACTCTCAAATATGTCAGAAGATACAAAAGGAAATAATTCTAGCTTTTTATTCAAATAAGTTAATTTTGCTTTCTCAGAGCTATTTCCCAGTAAAACAATTTTTTTACACCAAAAGCACTCACAAGAATGAAATGAATATGATAAAGGCACTGAAGTTTTTTTAAAATTATCTTCCTTTTATTTATTATTTATTTACTTATTTATTTTGGGTGATACCAGGGATTGAACTCAAGACCTTGAGCTTGCAAGGCAGGCGTGGTGCCCCTGAGCTAAATCCCTGGTTCTTTCCCTTTTCTTTATGAAGGGATTACATTTCTATTTTTGATACCATTTGCTCCCTACAACAGGGATATGTCATCAAAAAGAAATTTCACAAAAATTCCAAACTTGTTTCTCATCATCTTAATATAAGCATGTTGGATTTTTTTGATTCCCATTTCTATAAAAGATAGAAAATGTGAAATTTTTTGCTTTTAGATGTTTAGCTCTAGGAAAATACTAACATATGTTTGGAAGTGTTGAAGCTACTGGGATAAATGTCCTCATGATATCTGGTAAGTGAGTATTCTATGAATAACTAAATAAAATACATTCACTTACTCTTTCTAAACTAGAGAACATGTCATTGCTACTTTCTCACAGTAAAATTTAGGTAAGTATATAAAAAGAATATAAGAACTTTGGGGTCTGGGACTTAGCTCAGTGGTTCTGGTGCCTGCCTTGCAAGCCAAGGACCCAGTTCAACCCCCAGTTACCACATACTATCCTGGCTGTGGAGACTCACCCCAGCAGCAACCAGTACCACATACCACAGTGCCGGGTGTGGTGGCTCACACCTGTAATCCCAGCACTTGGGAGGCAGAGGCAGGAGGATTGCTATGAGCTTGAGGCTGAGCTCAGGGCCAACCTGAACTAAAAAGCAAGACTTTTTCTCAAAAGAGAGAAAAGAATATAAGAAATTTCATAATTAGGACATTAAATATACAAAGAATATCATGACACAGGCAATGATTAAGACAAAATAATGATACCTAATAGGTAGTTTAAGGGAAAATTTAAATGAATTGTAGGTTTCTTGATGTTGAATATAAGATAAGGATATTTATCAGAAAGATAAAGTATAGACAAAGGTTAAGTTTTAAGATTAAAGATATTTGCAATAAGATGAATTTACTGTGTGCTATTTACTGGACCAAGCGAGGTGGTAAAAAATAAAAATGAAAAAATTGAAAGCAATTTTAGCAATATTTGTAAAAGCATTTTAAGAAAGGATTATATCTGAAGAAAAATTCCTAAAATCATTCTTAAGTGAACTTCTAAGAGGTCCCTTGATCTTAAACTGTCACTATAAAATTCTTTTTTTGTTGTTGTTTTGTTTTTGTTTTTGTTTTTGTTTTTGTTTTTTGAGTCAGGGTCTCACTTTGTAGTTCAGGCTGGCCCTGAGCTCAGCCTCAAACTCATCACAGCAATCCTCCTGCCTCTGCCTCCCGAGTGCTGGGATTACAGGCGTGAGCCACCACGCCTGGCACTGTGGTATGTGGTACTGGTTGCTGCTAGGCATGAGTCTCCACACCCAGTATTGTATGTGGTTACCGGAGATCAAACCCGGGCCCTTGCACTTGCAAAACAGGCGCCAGAACCACTCAGCTAATTCCCCAGCCCCACTATAAAATTCTTTTAGAGCAACCTATACAAATTTCTCAGATTTGTGCAGTTTACATTTGCATGGTGATCACATTTCTAAAATCAAATATACTACTTATACTACTATAATTTATACCTAAATTCTCCTTGAAGTGACATAATAACAAAATTCTGTGGTTTTTTGTTTGTTTGTTTGTTTTGTTTTGTTTTTCTGGTTAATTAGTGAGTAGAGGCTAAGTGTGAAATAAACTTCAAGTTCATTCCTTCTTCCTTTAAAGTTGTATATTTTGACCTGTATGTCAACTGAGGGCAATTTTCTTTCATTTTCTTAGTAATAATTGACCTGAAAATGAGGTGTAATCAGCGTCTCTCTCTCTGTGTCTGTCTATCTCTGTCTATCTCTCTCTGTCTCTATCTGTCTCTTTGTCTCTGTTTCGCCTCTCTCTCTCTCTCTCTCTCTCTCTCTCTCTCTCTCTCTCTCTCTCTTTCTTCTAAGTGGCCATAAATCCTGGGAATTTACCTCCTCCTAATGGAGAGGAGGCCTAGACATACTACGAAAGGAAAAGCGAAGTACTTAATCATTGTACTACTGACATAGCCCTGAAGGGAAGTGAAGACCATCCATTTTTTGCTACAAATTCTAAACTTCTTATTTAATGCCAACGCCTGGAAAACTATTCTCTTTGTAGCTATTTTTCATTCACAAGGCTCTTGGAACTTCCCTGCTGTGGAATCTTGGTAGGAGTCAGGTGCTTCTTACTCAAGAAATTTTTTTTTAAGTTTTAATTTCATCCTCTCTAAAAAATATTATAATTAAACAGATTTGTGATTCTTCCTAGGAAATTAATATCAGCCCTCAGTAAGGATTGGAGCTGAAACCTATAACTAAGACTAAAAGAACTTACTTCCTCATGCAACATTCATTTTAAGGTTCAGAATTAATGTTCTACACTAGTGCTCGGGAAATGTTCCCATCAAAATTACCCAGAGTATGTACTTAAAAAGCGGATTCTTCAGTTTCATGTCAGATGCACCCTGTCTGCTCAGAAAGCCTTCCAGGCAAACGCAAGAGTCCATACTCTTTAGAAATAGTGTAATATAGAGTTTTCTCTCCTCTATTAGAGTTTTTTTAATATAACCAGAAAACTTTTTTTTTTCAATGTGTGACTAATGAAGATAGGAAGTGGGAAATTAACATGAATTACTTTATCTGTATACTGAAACTACACATTATTTCATACTGGAATCATAATTCTTCCTTAGCGATAACTCACCAGCTACTTTAGATATGATCATATATTTTAAATCTGTTAGCATGTTTTCCATTGCTGCTAAACAATTGAACCATGAATGTAGGTCGATGGTGCCATGCCTGCCTGGCAAGTGCAAGGCCCCGAATTTGACCCTAGGTACTAGGGGAAAAAATATCCTGTCACACTGTTGCGTTTATCTAAACAAGAAGCCAGTATTTCTTTTTGTCAGTTAAACAGATTGGGAAATGAAGTGTTGGCTATATGCTCTTCAATAAGAGACCTGAGAAAAAATTACTTCTTATGAAGGGAAATCTGCTATAAAAATTTATTGTGATATGTCTTTGTTTATGGGTTAAATTTAAAACTGGAAGTTCTAATTATCTTAATTTTTCATGCAACATGCATGCATTTTACAAACAATGACTGTGGAGGACTGAACTTATTTAAGCACCATAAAGGAAGGTAATTAGTTACGTTATCCCTTTTTGATAAAAAGAAGGAAACGGAGTTATATGCTTTCATATGTGGAAAATTGAACAAGGGTTTATAAGGAAGACTGAATGACATCACTCTTTCCTAAATAAATACCTAAGTGTTTGCCACATTAATATGCCACTAGAAAAAAATGTTTATCCGGATTCAGTGGAAAGATCAATACGAAGAGAAAGATGTTTTATGGGCTCTGTATTTTCTTCTAGACTGTCAACTCATATATCAATGAAGGGAAAGCAATTACAAAGAGATTTCCCTCCCAACTTTCAGAACATTAGTGAACACTATGTGAGCAATATTCTTTTGCACATTCATCAGACAACCAATCATGTAATTGTAATTTCAGAAATTCTATGAATTCTGGAAACAGGGTAGAGACGTATTCACTGAACCTTTATCTTCGATTTAAATTTAATATGAAGCACACGATATTGAAAAATAAGTCCTGTTGCATTGTGATAAGAGTGAGCATGTTAGTGCAACTATTTGGTTTAAGATTATTCCTTTAATTTCATACCTTCATGGTTAAAGTCCTTTAAGCTCTGACTCTCAAAGTGTGTAATTTTCTGTTACTAAAGAAGACTTTGAGAACAGCTATATTAGAAATTTCACTTATATTCTCCATATCAATCAGCTATGTAGATGTCTCTCAGGTGAAATTTTTAGTTTGTTTTATTTCTCAGTACAGACACAAAAGATGTGGAAAAGAGCCCTGGGGTCATACAGGGAGTGCATCTACAGTGGCATGGAGCCCAGGTGAACATGACACTCGGGGAATTTCCTTCCTACCACAGTGCCAGCTGTCCTACAGTGTCCTCATCTCATTAAAGGTTAATTAGTTTCCTTTCAGCCTGTAGCTCCATGATATATTTTGCTGGTCATAAAGATGATATGATCCTGTACTTGGCATGCGACTGTAAACTAACCCATATTCATTATGGAGGCATAAATTGCCTGCTCTGAGGTTGAGTATATTCTGGCAATAGAAAAATAGCCTAAAAAATTCAAACCAAAGTGAGGGACATTGTTCATATCCATACTCAAGTAGTGAACCAGATCTATTACCAGATGGGGAACAAATTTCTCAAGGAGAGTAACAAAGTTACTCCCACATTCACTTGATGGAAGACTTACAATTTTATTATATTCTGTAAAAATGTGATTTAAGGAGATACAAGCTGAAGAAAACACATGAAATGAACTTACTGTCCTTCCAATTTGTCTCTGTTCAGTATACTACTATCATAGAATTGATATTGACAGAGTAGAAAATGCCAGCAAAAGTAGAAAGAACACCCGAGACAGATCACTAATACTTGCTATAGGTAGTGAAATTGGAAAATAAGTTAGAATAATTATCAATTTCAGGAATTCTATGGAAATCTTCATAAATATAAAAAACTGCATGTTTAGACAGTCCTTAAAAGCTGGTTAATATAATCAACTGATGCTAATATTTGCGCAAATTAATGTTTCAGTTTGAATATTTGTTACACCATCTCTTTTTGCTTGACACAATCTGCAGGTCTGAAGAAAATAAGCATAAATTTTACCATTTTAGCCATACTTAAACATATATTTGGGCCATGTATATAATTTACCCAACTGTAAAACATAAACCATATCTGTACTACAATGCATTATAGAGTGATTGAAATTATTATTTCCCTAGTAAATATTTTTAAAAGAAGCGTTTAAGAAACTATTTTAAAGGAACAACTCTGTGTTTAAGAATAATTAATAGGCACAGTGTTCCTTTTCATTAAACAGAAGTCCTATGATTTTTTCCAAAGTTTATGCACACCAAATAAGAATAGCCCACATATTTACCAATGGAACACAGTGGGATTCCAGATACTTAAAACCAACTTATCCCAACTTTTCAAGAACTATTATATTCACTCAACTCCTATCACTAGCACAAAAAGTACATCATGAGCCCGAGTGTCTTCTGATTTATTTTAGAATGTGTAAGTTCTCTAATCAAATATATAAAGATCAATATCCTTATTGTTTTCACTATTATCATTTAGAAAGAAAAAATACATGTTCTTCTTCCTTCAAATTTTCCCCATATAATGAAAAGTTAATAAACTTTAATTTATGTTTGAAGCACTTCCATGGATTTGACCCATGGTGCTGAAGTTATATGGCCAATGAATCTGCCAAAAAATTTTCATAGGGATGTGAGATAATCTTTCCTCATCCTTTGGAGCTCTTGGAGCTCTGGTACGTTTCTTTTCTTTTCTTCTTTTTTTTTTTTTTTTTTTTTTTTTTTTAAGACAAGGTTTCACTTTGTAGTTGAGGCTGGCCCTGAGCTCAGCCTCAAACTCACATCACAGCAATCCTCCTGCCTCTGCCTCCCAAGTGCTGGGATGACAGGCGTGAGCCACCACGCCCGGCACTGTGGTATGTGGTACTGATTGCTGCTGGGATGAGTCTCCACGCCCAGTACTGTATGTGGTTACCGGGGAATTGAACCCAGGCCCGTGTGCTTGCAAGACAGGCGCCGGAACCACTGAGCTAACTCTCTGGCCCTCTGTTATCTTTCTATGTGGTTCCTAACTAAGTAATTCTCATTCTCTCTCCCTCTCCCTCTCCCTCCCTCTGTCTCCCTCTTTCCCTCCCTCCCTCTTTCTCTCTCTCTCTCTCCCTCTCTCTCTCTCTTTCCCTCTCTCTCTCTCTGTCTCTCCCTGTCTCTCTCTCTGTCTCTCCCTCTGTCTCTCTCTCCTCAAAATTCAAGATAGAGAAGTAGGATTAGATGACTGTACTTGATTTTCATTCAGAATATACTTTCCATTTCAAGGTCAGCATTCCACTGCTGCTCTGTCAGGACAAGACAAAATGATTTACAGACTAAAGCTGGCCTCTTTGTGGATCCTTCTATAAATAAGCCAAGAGAATCTCCATGGTTTATCAGTCAATGATAGGCTCCATTTCCCTACACTAAAGACATAGAGATTAGCAGAGGAGAAATTAGATGTGCTTAATTAATTTCAGAGATCTCTCTAGATAACATTGCTAGTTTAGATTAACAGGACATGTGGTTAAAATAAAAAATATATATATGTACAGCAGTTGAAGTCATAAGAAAGGAAAGAAGCAAATTTAACTGATACAGTGATGTTCTCATAAAACCAATGATGAAATTTATAACGATCCTTTCTTATGTCAGAAATTTTTAAATAGTTTTATTCACAGCTGACTTTTTTTGTAATTTTTTTAATTATCTTTATTGGTACATTAAATATACACATCATGCTTGCACTCCATAATGGGGATTTGTACCAGTATAAGACACAACTTAATTCTCATTTTTTCCCATAGCCCCACCCACCCTACCACCCCCCCATATATATAAAATTTGTTTCCTTACTTTTTTGTTACAATCTCAACATTGTCCCCTTTCACCTAAGAAGCTTTCAAAATGAAATTTCCTTTCAAGACCACTAAAATGCCTTGTCTTTATATATTAAAGGAGAAAATACATATTTTTCAGCTCCTGGAAATTACATTCCATATGAATATTAAGTTCAAATAGGATATTTATATTACTTTGTGGTAATTACACAACTAAAAAAGTGTCTTCCAACAGAAAAAAGACAGAAATAATTTGGGAGCTAATTACCAATTATAATTTGGATCATTTAAATGCCTACCATTTCCTTGTATCCGTCATCAACCTACTGCGTTTGATGAGAATCCCACTAACATCTAGATTTTAGAGAGAAAAAAACAGCTCTGTTTCCATTTGTTTCTTGGAACTACAAAGTAGAAAATGAGCTCTGTCATGAAAAGAGAAAGAACTCTCAATTGGGTTATTTCCTACTGAATAATAGGTGAACTCTATTAACAATCAGAAAAATTATTCTTTGTAGTTTGAACTGTTTCACAATTTCTTTTGCTGTAGTTAGGATCGAAACCCAGCTGCATGTTGTAAACTGTTGAATTTAATAGATATTGCCAAACAAAGAGAGGCTTTCCAAAGAGGCTATGTGTGGTTATTGTGAGTCCCTCAGGGTCTATGAAAAAGATAAACAGGGTCAGATGTTCTCCAAATGTATTCTAAGAAAAGGATGGTAAGCACTATCTTTTTGTAAAGCCAAAAACAAACACTTCTGGAGCCCAGGAAAGGAGAACTTCATATATTATTTTCTCAATACAATGTCTACAATAGTGATTCTTAATAGCTTGGTTGTGGGAGTTAGATATATCTGAAGTTTACGAATGATGAAGAAGAGTACTGTATAGTCGGCAAAATATCTATAGTTTTATAATTTTTATGAAACATGGATAGGTTGTTTTTACAACTGCAAGAAATAGAAACTGACTCATTTCATCAGCTCATGGTTCATGCAAGGAAACAGGGATGTTTGGGATGAACGTGAACATTACGAACTGCAAAAAAAATGAGGTATGGCTAAAATTTTCTGTGCTTCCCTTTCAAAGCCTTAAACATGACTGTCTTTAGGACAACGACACCTCAAGTCTACATTAAGAGGAAAATGCAAGTATCTTAAGCCCCGGGCCGCACAACTAACAGTACTGAATGAAACATAGCAATGAATAAGCATGAGGTGTCACTGGATCATAGTCAACCCAGGGGCCACAACAATGCATCCATCTTCTTTTCACTCAAAATTCAAAATCACTCTCTTGCAAAATGTAGTTTCTTGGGGCTGGGATTTAGCTCTATTGTTCTGGCACCTGCTTTGCAAGTGCAAGGTCCCAAGTTTGAGCCCCAGTGCTAAACAAAATAAAAAAGAGAGAGAAGAGAGAGGGGAGAGAAGAGAGAAAGGAGAGAGAGAAGTGGGGGGAGAAAATTTAGCTTCTTGCATTAACAGATTTCCAAAGCTATCTAATGACAAAGAGTTCTCTTTGCTCACACAGTGATTTTTCTGTCATTTTCTGGCTCGTGTAGTCTTTTGCATTACAACCTTGCCTTTAAATATGCTGATCTTCCAAACATGATAAAGATAAGGACATAATATCAGTACATTTTTACCAGCAGGCTCTGTTCTTCCTCTCTATTCTTTCCTATCATTGTTATTTATCTGTATATTTGGTGTAGTCCCCAACCACTCCTAAAATTAAGAAAATCTGGTAAGTTAGAAGTAGACTTACCTTTTTTATAAATAAAGAAGGTATCTTCTATGACTATCAAACTTATCATCTGGGTCATCACAATTACATTAGAAAGCTTCTGCCAGAATTAAATTATGTGATAATGAATGTAAACTTAGGTCTGGGATGCCATAAATCACAAAGCTATGGACACCGTTAATTGTCCTTCAGAACTTTACAACTCTTATTCCTAACCTGCATTGTTTGCCTGTGGCCAGATGTAAATGTGCCTGAACATGAGCCTGAAAACACAGTTTCCCTCCTGAGATTAATTCTTGCTTCTCAGTCTTTAGCTGTGATGTTTAATCTTATCTGCAGAACTACTGCCATAGTACTACTTCACGATCTGCAATTTGTTAAGTTAGTCCTAACAAATCGCTAGGCTGCAGTCTGACATATGGAAACCCAAGCTAGATGTGACTTTACAGGACTGATTATCAAAGAAAAGGATTCAATAATTCAGTAAGAACAAAATCAAGACCAGCTATGCCTTTGGATTAATAAAAAATTATGCAGGCAGATTTACAATATTACAAGATAGTATTATCTCTTCTAGAGTATCATGTCAAGTACTTAATTACACTCATATGTAGAAGCAACATTTGTTTAAAAAAACTGATATCCACACAGGAGAGTAAATTGTAGGTCTTTTGAAGACATGGCCCAAGTAGAATGAAGACAAAACTTAGTATTATCAATAATACTATTTGATTTTTGTTCACTGAAAAGTGCATCTGTTCTTGAAAACTCTGTTAAGAAAAATATGGTCAGCTAGTTATTTTGTGCATTTATTATGACTCTGGAGAATTAGCACTAGTCTAAAAATTTAAATACAAAGATGAAAACACATAGTAAGATATTGTGACAGTTCAGAGACATTATACTATAGGGAAAAAATGAAATCTACAGATTATCAGTTATTGGGTGTAAGAGAAAATGGTTCAGCATCATATTAATTATCATAGAATTAGAATCTTGAGCTAACAGACATCAATCTCTCCAGAATTTATGTCCCATGATGTAATGATTATAGCATAAATAACTAGCTTTACCTTGGCATTTAACAACAGAAGAGAGTTATTTCATGGCATTTTGTTCTGCTGTCATTATCTATGAGGAAAATAATGACAGGCTTTTTCTTTTTCCTTTCCTTAACTGCCTGTAACATAGTCTTTTAGTGAAATGGCAACAGCTACCTGGCTGGGTTTTCATTCCTGCTCCTCTTGCATATTATTGGGTCACTGATTGTGTTGTTTAATGATTAGAATATTGCATATATAAGTATGAAAATATCAAGATACTGTGCTGGAGTAGACATGGATGCTTGTCTACAAGATGATCACTACCACCTACCATCAGACACTGCTCTATCTTCTTCATGGTCAGGCTCCCTTACTCTAAAAATGTCTAAATTCTGACCCAAGGGAACCAAAAAGAAATCTGAAAAATACTGATTTGCAGTTTTGTCTTAAATGGCTTGTATTTTAGCATCTTACCAAAGGACCCAGTGAATACTAAATTTGGTGGTGTCTGCCTACGATAGCCAGTACTGTGGTTGCCCTGTTGTTATCATGAGTGGTAACAAGTCTCAACAAGGTGCGAGACTATTAGACAGATGGAAATCATCTGGGTCCTTGTTTTCATCACTCAACTGCTGAACCCAGGTGGAAATTTCACCTCTGAAGTCTCTGAACACGCTCACTATTTAACCCACTAGTTTAGTTAGGAGTTCTGTAACTTATCCTGATGCAATCTAAATTATCTAAACATTAGGCTAATAAGTTCACAGCACCCTTGGAGCTGCTCTGTCATGTTAGTCTCCACTGAATCACAGATTGGTGATAATGTTAAAATGAGCATGTGAAAATTAAGCATGACCTTTGCACTCAGACCATATTATCTTGAGGAAGTTACTTGACTTCTCCTGATTATTGATTTAGAAAATAAAATATCCCACAGAATTATCTAGAAAGTGACTGAATTGATGCTGATATAATATGCTCACTGATTAATAAGAACAAAATATAAATGACCTAGATCAACCACTATGCATAAGAATAGTGTAGAAAGAAAATGTTACATAAAGCCATGAGAATGTGACCTTCAATTCAAGTAGTCTTTGCTTTGTCATTATGTAGTTGTATGATAAAAGACTCAACCAACAACTATCTCATTTGCTTTATGATCAAAATGTGGGCATAACATCTACCTTACAGTTTTGTCTTGTGTATTAAAGTGGATAGCATACTACAATATCTAATTTAGTGTCTGTCTCAAAATAAATGCTAAAATAGTAACGTGTAAATTATACTGTTGACATAAAATAGGATAATGCATAGCACAATTGTGCTACAGATTGGTTCAAGATTACCTGGCTTTTATATCTCCAGACAATTTCATTATCTCTTTTATAAAAATCATCTTTTAGTCACACAGGTTAATAACAATAACATCCACACAAAGCTATCATTAGCCTACTGATTAAAAACAAAAGAAACACTGGATATCATCTTTAATTTCTCCTTTGTAGGAGAGTACTGGCATAGATAATACAATTTCTCACTTGCACATGAATGGAAAAACAAATACACATTCATAACTGGAAAATACCTTTTATTTCCCCTTTGCAGTTTTAGGCTGATATCTAGAGCAAGTACACACCAAAAATATAATATTTCCCTGAATATTAACACAGATTGCTTATTGAGTCCCTGTTCAAAGATCTGCTTAAGACACTTAAAGATTTATCTGTTTAGCCAACACCCAATTAAGAATTTGCATAATAATTGAGCAGCACAAATGTTTCTGAAGGGAAATATGTGTGGTCTGACCATAGTATTATGCAAATGTTGTTTTTGCAGCCGTTTAGTTTTGCCATAATACCTTATGCCACTTCACAAGCAGTGCATTAAGCCATGTCAGCGCTGACTACAGCACACAGGAGCTGGACTCCAGATCCTGCAGCTTCAGCCTAAATGTATGGTTGCCTTAGGGGCATTCTACCTATTAATTTAACATTGTAAAACTAATTATGTATGTCAGGGTGACCTCTGTCTAATCTACATTCATCAGAGAGTCTGAGCCTTCTGTCTCTATTGTTCCCATAATAAAATAGCTGTTGATAGACTTATATAATTGACTGTGTCGGAAGTGAACTCACCCTACATGGCTATATGCAAATGGTGTGTGGTCCCACTAGAATAAAGATAAGCAAAAAATAATCCAACTATCTTTAGTAATTAACTTTGAGGTTTCTTAACAACAGTAGAAAATATATTTCCCGTTGGCTTAAAAATGAAAGTAGAGAGTACACAGGAGTCACTTCTATCATAATTAAAAAAGTTTTCTCAAGGAAAAGTTGGTTGAAAGAAATTACACTTTATATTTCTTTGTCTAAATAATACTTATTGTACTTGCCACTCTGGGATAGCACACTCAATTTAAATATATCTATATCTTATCTTTAATAGATATTGCTATGCATATACTTTAATAAGATACATCATAATCACCTATGTAATTTTGAATGTCCATTCACTGCACAATATGATACTAGCTGCTTACCTTCTAAAATATCTATGGTGTTTTTCATATATTTTCCTGATATAGTATAAGACTTTGAAGGTTACATTAAATCCATTTTGGAAGTGAATAGTTTCATTTCTCTGTGAAAGGATTATCCCGATAGAAGCAATGCTTTTGCAGAGGGTGCCAATCAAAGCACTGATTGGAATGAAGTGTTATACATTGAATCAGATTTGGTGGATATTTGCACAAGAGAAAAAAGACACACCTGTACCTGTGCCTGTGCCTATGTCTGTGAGTGAGTGATGTCTACACTTTCACAGAGACAGTGAGTACAATTCTAGCCATAATACTCCTAGAAATTTTACTAGGAATCTACTATCTTTCTAACTTTATGATGGATCTAGAAAAAGTGACCAAAATAGAAAATGTGACAGTTGTTTTCAAAAGCATTACATGACACTGGTGCAGGAGAGCAGTTAGGAAAGGGCCTAACTTCACAGGTCTGATGCTCTGCTTACTTTCCAAGGTAGTGTGATTTAGGATGTCCTTTTAATACACCATTTCTAAATTTCTGAATATGCAAATCAAGGCTATATAAAAAATCACATAGGATTGTTGTAAGAGTTGCATTTACATTTAAAACAATGATTGTAGAGTGCATGGCTCCTAAGGAGCATCACAAAGCAGCGGCATAGTTTGTAATAGCTCAGTCTTGGAAACAGCCCAAATGCCCATCAACTAGTGACTGGATAAAGAGGATGTGCCTTTTTAAAAAATAAAATAGACTACTACTCATCCATAAAGAATGATAAACCTGACACATTTGTGGCTAAACTGATACATATTCAGTGCATACTGCTCAGTGAAATAAACAGGACACATACATGTAAATACCAAATTATTTCTCTGGTATGAGAAACTGAAAGTGTAAATGAGGACCAAAATCTATAATAGATCTTATAAAATAGGAAGAAAATGTTCAAAGATGAAGGGGATCTAGGTTGAGGAGGCAGGGGAAAGGAAAGAAGGCAAAGGAAAAATTGAAACTAATAAGGAAAATATGGAAGCAGAGCTTACGTATACAGGGAGAGGAGTTGAAAGAAAGGCACAGGAATGGAAAAAAGTAAGAAGATATATCGTGTACATGTAAGTTCTCAACAATGAATGTGATAACTTCTATCTACAATGTACCAATAAACTCAATAAATTAGAAAAAAAGATGTAGAAGTCTATACAATAATATGTAACGTAAGTAAATGTTTAATTTTGAGGTATAATGATATCTTTTTACATCACAGCAGTCTATAAATAATGGTCAGAAAAATATGGATTTGAATATTGTGCCCACCTATATAATGTGACAATTTTCAAAATGTGATGATAATTGTTTCTTTTCATAATTTGGTATATTGCTACCTATCTTATAAGACTGTGTAAGAAAAATGTGAATGAACAGTCTATGTCAACAACCTCTTGAAATAGTGTCCAGTAGTTAGTTAGCACAACTTATGAAATTTGTATGGTTTTGTTTTATTTTCAAGTGATTTAACCACGAGGCAACAAACTGTATTAAAAAGGGAGCAGCTGGCCAAACACAGCTTTATGGGTGACTGTCAGAGCAAAGGACTGTGTGACTTAGAATGAAAGAAATACAGTATCTCTTTTATGGAGATGCTGAGCTGTCTGCAGGCCATGCTCCCACTGGTAATGTTGAGGCAGGACCTGTTCTCAGTCTCTCCTCCTGCTTCAGCTACTTCCTTAGCTATGGCTGCATGATTCAATTTTTATAAAGTCCTTGGTCACCTCTCTTACCCAACTACAGTCTAACCAAACTTAACTAAAAACATTTGCAGCAACCCATTTCTAAATAAAATAACATTCTAAGATACCCAATGCTATGATTAGTGTTCAGTATCAGCATAAGCTTTAGTGGGATACAGTTCAATGCACAAGAGATAGTGAAAGATTAATCAATACTGAAATGATATGCATGGAAGAATAGGGCAGCCTCCTCAGTCAGAGATTCAACAGAAAAAAAAAATACAAGGGTCAGTTCAGAAGAGAGAAAAAAGTTTGTCTTTACAAATGAATGGATACAAGAGAGGAGAGATTGTATGAGGCAGAGCCAGGATGGGTAAGGGCACAGGTGATCAACTGAGGTAAATCAGTGGCTTCTCAGAGTGGGCTTGAGCTATACCCAAGCAGCCAAGTCAAAAGTTGTCCTTTACACATCCAGGGAATAAAGTGTACTGAAGTGTAGATGAGTTCTTTGGGCATAAATGCCCGAAACTAAGATGGCACATGCATTGACTGGCATACTAAGGTACTGTTACTAACCACAGACAAGACAGAAATTGCGCCCTGAAATTAGAAGAAAGAAGCTTGGTGAATTTTGATTGCATAACAGTATATGAACACATTCTTTCATTCCAGAAGAGTATAGGAAGCAAATCATGAGATTTCGAAGAAGAGGAATGAGCTCTGCTTCCTCTTGGTTGTAATACAGTCAACCCTCAAGTTACATCCAGCCTGACATATGAACAACTTGGGTTGCAATTTGAAATTTAGTTTTAAATTATGTACTGGTTGTAAATTAAGCGTGACTGGTGTGCCTGGGCCAATGTCTCCCTAAGGATCCTGAGAACTGCCTATGTACAGGAGAAAGATGCTGAGGGCTGTGCAGAGGAGTCTAAGCCTTCAGTTTACCAACCTGCACTGCACCCAGTCCTCACAAACAAACTGAATTCATAAGTGAAGGATCCACTCTTCTTTCATTTTTATGTAGGATATTAGCAATCATCCACCCTTAAAAGAGCTGTTGAGTGAGTTGAATGGTTGAACTATACTATTGAGGTAAAGCTCTCACATGGTAAATGCAGTGAAAAATGGTAGCAATTATTTGATTATGCCTAAGTAAGAAAAGAAATTGCAAAATAATTGACAGTAACATCCTCCCATTTTCCACACAATTATCTCTTATTTTCTGCATTCATATTATTACTGTGCTGCACTGTTTTGTCTTAAGATCTCCTTTCTTTTTTACTTCTGATTTTTCCTCTATTTTATCTCTATTTAATAATATGCATTTTTTTCCATTCTGAAATATTTAGGTAGATCCTAAATACAGAGTGAGAAGATTCTCAGCAGAACTACAAGGCAAGATTTGGGTGTAATGAAAGTCAATAAACTATATTTATGCTTTTGTTGAATCAAGACAGAGACAGGATTCAAGTAATTGCTAAATAGTGTACTATATAATTGAATTGTGTT
Source organism: Petromus typicus (assembly GCA_004026965.1). Lineage (NCBI taxonomy): Eukaryota > Metazoa > Chordata > Mammalia > Rodentia > Petromuridae > Petromus > Petromus typicus. The sequence goes on along the minus strand of PVIR01025692.1, from coordinate 8,744 downwards.
TCTTAGTCATTGATGGCTTTATTTGTTCAAATTATTTACTATGTTGTGTGCATGCTGAGATATTATGTCTACATATTACTTGTACTGTCATTTTGTTTTCTTGTTCTCTTTCTTGGATACTTACTACATTTTGTCCTCGTATAGCTAATAACAGGACATTGCCTTTTCATTCAGTTCTGTACCGACTGCAGAGGTTCTTATTCCTAAAGCATATATTTAAAGTATTTGAGCATGGAAAAACTGTAGGGTGATTTTTTTCTTCTCTTTTTTGTTTGTTAATTATTTATATATTTTGGAGAAATTATTGGTTGTGTCCTGAGATCCGGGCCAGCTGATAGCTTCAAAAGCTGTCTTCCTCCCAGATTTTCATTCACTGCAATACATCTTAGAGCTTGGTTGCTTCTGTAACTAAAACTTTTTTGAGGTTTTCTAAATGTGAAATCCTTCTTAAAAGATTACTTAGTTATCAACCCCAAACTATATTACTATCAGCCACAGTTCTCTTGGGGATGATCTAGCTCCTTGCAAGGTTCTTCCTATGACTAGTTTCCATGCTCAAATACCCCAAACCTGCATACTTATAGAAGTTGTGTGTGTGTGTGTGTGTGTGTGTGTGTGTGTGTATACATATAAGACAGTTTTCTTTAAGTCATGTGTTCATCCACTTAACATTTTTTCATATTTCCTGACTTTATATTTTATCAGTACATGTGCAGTATGCAATGATCACATTTCTCACGGGAACTTTGTACACCTACATGACACATTCCAATACGCTTTGCAGTCCTTCCTCTTCTCCCACCATCTCTTCGTCCCATTCTCTTTTGTTAAAGAACTATCTCTTATGTGCTACTATCTTTTTAAAATTCACTTATACTTTGGGTTTCTCATATAACAGAAACAATACATTATTTAAACTTGTATGTCTATTTCATTCGACAATACTACAGTCTCACAGCACATCCATTTTCCAACAAATGATTCAAGTTTATCCCCCTTTATGGCGCAGTTGTACTCCAATGTGTGTACATACCACATTTTCTTTATCCGTTCATCTGATAATGCACCTATAGTCTAATCCAAGATGATGTTATGAATTGCCCTACTATAAATATGGGTATGATGTATCACTATAAAATTATGTCTTTAATGCATTTGGGAAGATTACCAGAAAGAGAATAGTTGGGTCTAATGGAACGTCTAATTTTAGTTTTTGTTTTTGTTTTTGTTTTTGTTTTTATCTTTATTGGTACATTAAATATACACATCATGATTGCACTCCATAATGGGGATTTGTACCAGTATAAGACACAACTTAATTCTCATTTTTTCCCATAGCCCTACCCACCCTACCACCCCCCCATATACATAAAATTTGTTTCCTTACTTTTTTGTTACAATCCCAATAATTTTAGTTTTTTCAAGGAAATTCCATAATGAGTTCCATAGTGCTTGTATTTGTCTACCCTGCCATCAATAATGTACAACTGTTCTTTTCCCTCTACCACCTTCTAGTATTTGTTATTGACAGGTTTTTTGAAGATAGCCATTCTTTCTGTAGTAAGATGGAATCTCAGTGTTATTTTAATTTACATTGCTCTAAATGCTAGTGATGTTGAACATTTTATCATGTATTTATCATCCATTTGTATTTTTCAATGGCTTGTTTTTTTATGGGGCCTGTCATTTGGAGTGTTATTTATACAGTGTGCTGTATCAGTCCTCTGTCTAAAGAAAATCTGGAAAAAAAAATTTTTTCCCATTCTGTGGCTTGTCTCTTCACTGTTGGTTGTTTCCTTTGCTATACAGAAACTTTTTAACTTGATGTGATATTCTTTGTTGATAGTATTATTCATTTCATGGTACTATTCTTGCACACTTGAATATCTATGCAGAAAGGCTTTGCCTATGTGTATGAAATGAAAAGTTTTAACTAGTTTATCTTCTACAGAGTGTGTCTTTGATCCACTTTAACTTGCTATATGGTGCGAGGCAGGGAGCGAGATTCAATCTACTGCATGTGGACAGCCAGTTTTCCCAGCATCATTTGATAAAGAGTCTATCTTTCCTATGGAATATGTTCTTATACCATTTGTCAGAGAAAAGGTAGCTGAACGGGCATAGAGCTGTATCTGCATTCTTTTTCTGTTTCGCTGATCCTCACATTGTTTTTGCCAATATCATACTGTTTTTATCACCATAGCATTGAACAGAATTTGAAGTTCAGGACTGTGATGCCTTGTGCTTTACTCTTGTTGTCCATGATTGCTTTTGTTATTCTGGGTTTCTTCAGGTTCCATTTTAAGATTTTTCGTTAGTTCTGGGAGGGATACTCTTGGTATTTTGATTGAAGTCACTCTACATCTGTATATTCTATCACTTTGGGAAGTATGCCATTTTTTTTTAAATTTTAATTATCTTTATTGGTACATTAAATATACACATCATGATTGCACTCCATAATGGGGATTTGTACCAGTATAAGACACAACTTCATTCTCATTTTTTCCCATAGCCCCACCCACCCTACCACCTCCCCATATATATAAAATTTGTTTCCTTACTTTTTTGTTACAATCTCAACATTGTCCCCTTTCACCTTATTTTACATTGAGCATTTTCTATTTCACAATATATAACATACAATGCTAGGACTCATTTACATCT
>PVIR01025691.1:0-24653 GCA_004026965.1 Petromus typicus | reverse complement strand
TAGATATGATCACATTGTTTTCAAGAAGATGGATGCTGGGGCCAGGGATTTAGCTTAGTGGTTCTGTCACCTGTCTTGCAAGCACAAGGACCCGGGTTCGATCCCCAGTAATCACATACCATACTGGGTGTGGAGACTCATGCCCAGCAGCAGCCAGTACCACATACCACAGTGCCGGGCGTGGTGGCTCACACCTGTAATCCCAGCACTCGGGAGGCAGAGGCAGGAGGATTGCTGTGATGTGAGTTTGAGGCTGAGCTCAGGGCCAGCCTGAACCACAGAGTGAGACCCTGTCTCAAAAAAAAAAAGAAGATGGATGCTTGATGTGGTCGCACATGCCTATAATCCCAGCACTCAGAAGGCTGAGTGAGGAGGATCACAAGTTTGAACCCAGCCTGGGCAATTTACTAAGATGCTGTCTTAGAATAAAACCCTTTTAAAAAGCTGGGGGTGTAGCTCAGTGTGAAGACCCTGGGTTCATTTCCCAGTGACACCCTCCACCTCCACCCACACACAGAATGGATTGTATTGGAGCAGGGAAGGAAAACCATGTAAATAAAGATTAAATGCTGTAAAAGGCTGTGAAATAGTCTAAGTGGATTGGATGCAGGTGAAAATATGGACAGAGTTGAAAGATAGTTGCTAGAGACACTGTAGTGTTTGGTGAATTCTTGGTTTGGGGTATAGGAGAATTTGGAGAGGATTTCAGGAATGAACTTTCAGCTTTCCATTTGATCAGTTGATAACAGAAGAAATAAGTTTGGAGGAATTTAGAGTCTGTTGTAAACATATTAATTCAAAATAATTTCTGGGTTTCAAGCCAATATTTTCTTGGTCTTTAAACTTTATTCATATCGTTATTATTTTGAGGTTTTTGACAATGTGTGGTAGGGAGGGGAGTTTTGCTGTGTGGCCCAGACCGGCCTCATACTGAAAACCCTGAGCCTTGGCCTCCTGAGTGCTAGCATTATAGGCGTGTACCATCAATACCTGGCTCAAGCTTTATTATTTAAAACAAGTTATCTAATATTTGCACGAATTGACCATTGCTTCTTTTGTGCTACCTCTGTTTTTATGTTCTAACACTTAAAACCTTACTAGATCCTGAACTTTTGGGGAGGAGTGACCTCTTATGTTCCTGGAATTCAGAATGTGCCTGGAACAATTAGTGCTTAGTAAATATGTGGACGAATGCCATTTTATTTTACTGCTTTATTTACATGTCACTCTCCTTGAAGACTAGTTCTTATCTCAAAGAAAGGGCTCCTGGTGATTTCCAGGGCTGTGTACAGAGCGTGACTCACAGTAAGGGATCGGTAAACTTTAGCTGTTGGTTCTCTTGTTATTTTTTTCATCGCTATCATTTAAAAACTGTATATTTTTATTGTTTCTATTTTTTAATTCTGGGTGTTAAACTGAGTGATAATTTAGGATTTATGGTGAGGGGGTAGAGATAAAGGTGGGGCAGCCCTTGGACAGTTAAGTTTGACATTCAGCAGCCAAGGGTTGGGGTATAGATGAGTGCCCGCCTCCCATAGGTGATACAGGGAGTTCAATATCTTATACTCTAAAAAATGAGGAAAAACCAGAAAATATTATGTCTTGCAGAAATTTACTAATCAAAAAAAAAATTCAAAAGTCAAAATAATATGATTCAGGGTGACTGACTCAGATATTATTACTCTGTCTAATGGGGTATGGTGTTCTATACCTATAATTCCAGCATTCTGGGAGGCTGAGGCAGGAGGATCACAAATTGAAACCTAGCTTGGGCCACTTGTCAAGAGCCTATCTTAAATTGAACAAACAAACAAATAAGAGGTTAGGGATATAGCTCAGTCTAAGGCATTAAATTTAATCCCTAGCACTGCAAAAACAAACAATAACATTGTTTACTGTGCTTCATTTCAGGTACATCTATATCATGGGAATACAAGAAAGAAATGAAAAACTGTTTTATAGAATACTGCAAGATGATATCGAAAGTCTGATGCCAATTGTATACACACCAACAGTTGGTCTTGCTTGTTCCCAGTATGGACACATCTTTAGAAGACCTAAGTAAGCCTGTTTTTTAAAATATATAAGCAAATTATTATTGAGTTTTAAAAAATCATTCCATAACACCTGTTAGATTTCTGTGTATTGCAGTCTTATCCCTGTCATCTCACAAAAGCTTAATTTGGATTAAGAGATTAATAAAAACCCACTGTGGGTTTTATATCATTTGTTCATTCCTTTCTTTAAATTTTGTGAATGTTAGAAGAACTGTGTGCTTTCTGTTCCTGCCCCCAAGAAGGCCCTGGTTCTGGTGGCAGATTCTCTGTAACTGCCATTAATGTTTTTGGGAATCTGCCTATTTAGGGATTGATTGTTTCTCATTTGTCAGTTTTAATTTTTGTTATTTGTGCTCCTTTTTAAATCAGTTTCCAAGAATTTTAATTTCATATTGTTCTAGCATTTCCAGATATTTTAAGTGGAAAGAGTAATGAAATAGGCCATTATCTAAGTCCTTGAAAAAACCACATAATCTCTCCAAATGTGTTTTCTCTGGTGTCCAGTAAAAGTACCTGTTAAAAAGCTATTGAGAAGAAACTAATGTGATGGCTCTTTGTAAACATAAAAGCATTATAAGCATGCTATTTAAATTATATCTTGTTTCTCTGACCAGTTAATTTTTTCAGTCTTTGTATTTTCCCCATGTCCATCTAACTTACTGATACAAGTGTAGAAATCAAGTAAGGTGTGATTATTGGGAACAGGGAAAGGGCACATTACTAGAACCTCTGCATCGAGTCCTAGTCTCCTGTGAGCCTGACAGCACAAGGCTAATTAATTAATATATAGACAGAAATGAGACTTAGAGATGAAGCTGAGCTTCAGGCCTGATCAGTGCTGTTCTGGGCAACAAAGACAAAAGACCCCAGCTTACCCCACCTTTTTTTGGTACACTGGGAATAACAAATGTAACAGATAACTCAGAGGGCAGTGGCCTGCAATATGTTGATTAGGAATTTGTCCATCAGGATATCTTCAGTGGTGTAATCCTTCGCTGGAGCATAACAGCATCATGGGTCCATAGAGGTCTGAGTTGTGACCAGAGGCAAAAATGGAGTTATGTCTTGACATGCTATAGCTGGCCTGTAGGAAGGAAGAGTAGACCTAATCATAATCTTTAGTGTAAAATGATTTTTCCCCAGAATTACATAGAATTGCTCCTTACATGTGACAGCATTTATCTTTAGTCTTTCTTCATGTAGCCTGGTGGCTCTGAAATTTGGATGAGCATAGGAAGCACCTGCTGGACTTACTAAAAATGTTGGCCCTGCCAGCTTTCATCTCCTTCTTATCCCTAAGACTGATTGATGAGGGAGGGTTTGGTGGTCTGGATTTTAGTGATTGTGTTGTAGGTATTCTTGGAAGACACTGAGGAACAGTCTATTGTAATCCACATAGTGCCTTCACTTAATGTATCTAAAACGTTTCTGTGTTCACCAGTTTGGAAGTTTATTACAACAGTGTTTCTCAACCCAGACTAAAGAATAGAAGGAAACAGGCATACTGCTTCCTGAGTCCTACCCCCAGGATTCTGATTCAAGTCTTCTCAGTTTGGGTTCAGGTGTAGGTGTTTCATAAAAGTGCCGGGTGTCCTTCTCATCCACACCCAGAGATGAGAACTGACAAGATACAGAAGGAGCCTGGCTTTCAGCGAGGGCAGAGTGCCCTGCCTAGAAGACTACATAGGTTTTTTGTTGTGTTTTTGATTTTAAAGATGATCAGTAAATCTTGTTTGATTGATTAATCTTAACTCTCACACAGATCAGAATTTGTGATGATATGGGCTGGCATTCTAAAAAGCTCAACAGATTATTATGTAGATGTGGTTGAAGAATTGCAGGTTTACAGTGATTTGAGCTACCTAAATAGGAGTACCCAAGTGAAGATAATAGGAGCCATCTCTGTTTGACCTACTTTTAGAACTTATGTTTCCTTTTTCTCTATTTCTCTCCTTCTCTTCTATGTCCCCTTGCCACCCCAACCCCTTTTAATTTCTGAATTATTTCAACTAGATGACAGTACACTATGCTTAACTTTTCATTAGCCATTCTACACAGTATACATATTGCAAAACAGCATATTGTACATGAAAGTACATCTACTTTTTGTCAACTTTGTACTTTATTTTAATGCTTTAAGTGTGTCATCCTTTGTGTCAGTTTATTGGAGTATTTTCCCCTTCTTGCTTCTTCAGATATCAAATTCTGAGTTTGAGTGAGTTTTAACAGTAGTTAACTTGCCTTTTTTTCCTTATATTGGTGGTTTATCTTTACAATGTTTTTACTGGAAATATATTGTTTATTGAATGTGGATACATTTCTTCGTGAATAAAATGATCTTATCACTTAATAATCTTTGTTACCACTGCAATGTGAACAATGTAATTATGGTTTGAAATAGATGAAAATAAACCAATGTAACTTAACTAAATTTGCTTGGAAATTATACCATGTCTAGATACTTGATTAAAATACATTCCAATTATGGACAAAAATTAGAAACAAAAAACTGTCATGAAATGCAAAGGTGTTTTTGTTCTGTTGCAGGGGATTATTTATTTCAATCTCAGACAGAGGTCATGTTAGATCAATTGTGGATAACTGGCCAGAAAATCATGTTAAGGTACTTCATAGCACAACCCTCCTTTTCACGATGTTTTCTCTTTCCTTGTAAGTTACCTCTAAATTGCCACGAACAGTTTTTCATTGTTGCTCTGATTTTATACTTCTGTACATGCGGATGTAGTGCTTTGTGTCTGAGGAGATGGTAATTGTACAGTTCTCAGTGAGTTATGGCATAACACAGACTTGACTTTAACTAAGGAAATGCAGTTGGTACACGAGTGAGCCCTCTCATTGCCACTGCTACTCTGATGTCCTACCTTCTTGCTTCTCTGTTTCATTAGTGACATTCTAGAGGGGAACATACATTAAAATGCTATAGAGACTTATTCTGGAACATATTGGAAAGAATTGGTTTGCCTCTCTTTCAAACTATGATAGATTTAGATCCTTAAATATAAAACTCTCAAAAACAGTTTTAACATTAATAAATATAGTACAAATGTTTGTCAGTGTGACTATCTTTCATATGTACAATGTAATAACTTATTTCAAGTGTTTATAGGTAGTGGTCCTATCTGCCTTTTTTACATCTATCTTTCTTATCAGAATAAGCATTAATGGATTCACTGGTTCAGACACTCCAGAAAAAAATGGGAACAATTACTAAATTCACCATTGTCATCTGAAACCTTATATGTACATATGCAATTTTTAGATGGTAAATCTTTTTTCGTTTGTTGCTAAGGGTTTTCTTGTTTGGCCTACTTTTTTCTGTTGAAGTAGCATGCTATTTATTTCTAATCTTTTTTTTTCCTTCTTTTTTTTTTTAATCTTTTTTTTCATAAGGTAATCTCTTCATCAAAATTTTGTTCACTTTTTCTGTAGTCTTTCTTAAAGATGCATGCCTTTCATCCTAGCTGCTTTGGAGGCTGAGACAAGAGAATCACAAGCTCTGGGCCAGCCTGAGCATGACCCTGTCTCAAAATGAAAAGGCTGGGGAAACTCCTTATTTCTGGGTTCAGTCCCCAGTACTGCAAAAAATAAAATAAAATAAAGTAATCATATTGGTCCTTCAGTCAGACAGAAGCATTGTTTCCAAACCCCTAGGTCAGAGGAAAGTGAAATCTAGGTAATTCTCTTTTTAATATGCTAATAGGCTGAAATTCTAAATTGTATATGTTTCACTAAATTACATTAGAAGTCAGCTGAGAAACAATTTTAATTATTTCTGTAAGTAAAAATATATGAAGAGAATCGATGTTGTTTTGAATGTGTTTCTTTAGTGCCACATTTTGGGCAACTTTTAATGTGTATATTTTGTTTGTTTTTTATAATTAAGGCTGTTGTGGTGACTGATGGGGAGAGAATTCTGGGTCTTGGAGATTTGGGTGTCTACGGAATGGGAATCCCAGTAGGAAAACTTTGTTTATACACAGCTTGTGCAGGAATTCGGCCTGATAGATGCCTGCCTGTGTGTATTGATGTTGGAACTGACAACCAAGTAAGTATCATTTTTCCCTCTTGAGCTTCTTCCTATTATTTGAAAAACTTTCTTCTTTTGAACATGATTTAAGAAGGGAAAATTTAGCCAGGGATTTAGCTCAAGTGGTACCACCCCTGCCTTGGGAGCGCTGGGGCCCAAGTTTGATCCCTGGTAACCCTCCAAAACAGAGGTAGGAAATGTAAAAAGAAAAATAAAGAAGAGAAAATCTTGGACTGGGGTTGTAACTTAGTGGTGGAACCCTTACCTATCATGTCCAAAGACCCAGCTTCAGTCTCCAGCACAACAAAAAAAGAAAGAAGGGAAAATCTTGTAATTGGTTGTTGATTTCTTAAGCTACCTGTTTAATATTTATACAAGTAGTAGTTAACTAAGCCTATTAAAGGTTTCTTTGAAGTACTATAATATTTATTTTGCATGTTTGAACTAATAATGTAACAGGAGATTTTACCTTTTTTATAGGCTCTCTTAAAGGATCCTTTTTACATGGGCTTGTATCAGAAAAGAGATCGCTCACAACTTTATGATGATCTGATTGATGAATTTATGAAAGCAATTACTGACAGGTATCTTTAAAAGTTCAAATCCATAAAAGTACCTTTAATTGGTGAGGGGGGACCATAGCTCTGTTTTATTTTTGTATAAAGATAAGCAGCAGTAGGCCAAAGTCTGGGAACATGCCAGTGCAAGGTGTATCCTTGCTGTGCCTTGCTCTTTTGAGTTACCTGACATCTGAAATGAAGTCTGCATTCACCTCTCCTACATAACCCTCACTGCTTAGTCCTCCTTTCAACCCCTGACCGCCAGGCTGGCCACAATGCCACTAAATAAAACTGTTCTACAGCTTTTATCCTCCTCCTGCATCATTTCTTTGTAATATTTGGCCAGGTTTTCCAGTTCCTATGTGCTTGAAACTTTCTGTTGACTACTAAGACTCTTATCTTCTACTTTTCCTATGTCATTTTTCACCAGTTCTTCTTGCTATCTTTTTTAAGTGTTAATGATTACATGGCCTTCTTTTTGAGCCATGCAAGTGTAACTCTTGAGTGTGTATGTGCATACATGTGTGGGCATGTGTGTTTCCCTATTTTGGAATCAGACCCAAGGCCTCATGCACACTACCCAAGTAGTCTACCTTGAGATATACTTGTAACCGTTAGTGTATTTTTAAATTGATGCATATTTGTCTTGAACTCTGACTTTTATGCATGTGACTCCTAAGCTCGGGTAAACCCTTCCCTGTACTCCTGCATTTCTAACAGCTGGAAACCTCCATTGGGACACGGTTGCTATTTCATATTCATGTTTCAGACAGAATTTCTTCCTTACCAAACAACCATTCTTCTTTAGTCCTAACCACTGTTAATGATAGTAACAGTCACCCTATGGCCAAACCTTTGATCTTGGTGTTACCTTTGACTTTTCTTCATCAGCCACCCATGCAATCCAAGAGATTATGTCTCTTCTATTACCAGAGTCTAGTTCTCTCCTTATATCTCTTCTGGATTTCTGGATTTCTCTAAACCTTCTCCCAGTTTCTCTTCAGTTCTCCATTTTGATACCAGATCAGTCTTTTAAAAGTGTGGATTTCATTATGTCATTCTTTTGCTTGACATCTCTAAATGGTTTTCGGTTGCTAAGGATGTACCGCAAACTCTGTCTTTGCAATTCACCTCTAGTCTATTAGTCTATAAATTAATGGCACATATATGACACTAAAAACTTTGCTCCTTTTCAGAGTTGTTTTAGTTACTTTCTTGTTGCTGGGGCAAAATATCTGGCATCCACAAATTAAAGGAGAGAAGGTATATTTTGACTCACAGTTTGTGCAGCTGACTCCCAGGCATGGTAGGCATGGCAGAAGAGGAGTTTGTGGAATGGCAGGCAGGAAGCGGCAGGGGATCAAGGAAGACAAGGATACCTAGTTTCCAGGCCACAGCAACAGTGACCTGCTTCTTCCCAGCGGGCTTCACTTCCCAACAGCACCCCCACTATAAGTTCATTGGTGAACTAATCCAGTATCACATATCCATGATCCAGTCATCTCATAAATGCTCCAGCAATGAGTGCATGAGACCTTGGGGAGATGTCTAAATATATACCATAACAAGAGCCAAAGTTGATAGCAAGTCTAATCCTGAACTTTTCATCTTCCTGGACATGATCATCTCTTTTCTTCTTATTTCTCTACCATGAACAACCCAGTAGTATATTCATAGTCACCTAGGTTCCCTTGCCATGGTAACAATTTCTCCCTCATTTCCCAGTAGGTCCTGATCACCAGTTTGTTTGTTCTATTGTCGCATAGTTGTCATTTGGCCTCCTGTGGCATTTTCAAGTCTTGGATGTTGTAATATAATATAATACAATACAGTACAATACAATACAATACAGTACAATACAATATAATACGTACTGCCTCGCCTGTTTTTTTAACCTCTCTCCACACCATGGTGGAGTACACAGCTGGCAGGAGTCCTACATGAATTCTTCCCTCCTCCGCAGCCTTCAGTGGTTGTATTTGGGATGCTGAGAAAAGTCCTTTTTCTCTATTTCAGCATTCAAGATTCTCCCTCCTTGTCCTTATTTAGTATGCATGCCCTTCTTGCTGTTTAACTGTTAATAAGGATATGTATATCAAATATATAGTTTTTGAGACTCAGAGACAGAGTTCCTTTGTTTTTAGGAAGTTATTTAGTTTTTAGGTGCTATACACCCTCCTAGGCTCTTTAAAATAGTTTATATGGTTGATATCTCATGGATCCATTGTGCTGCCATATTGTTTTTAATCACAACATGATTTTTTTTTTTTTAGGTGTTAGATCTTTACATTTTGGACCTAGTCTTTTACATGCTCTGAAAATGTTTAGATGACCTTTAACAAAATCCTTACATTATATATTTTTAAATGCTATGATAAGGAATATAAGACAGAAAGTCTGTCTCATAGTGGTATTTTCAACACAACTATTATGGATTTTGATGTTTTTAGATATGGCCGGAACACACTTATTCAGTTTGAAGACTTTGGAAATCATAATGCATTCAGGTTCTTGAGAAAATACAGAGAAAAATATTGTACCTTCAATGATGACATTCAAGGTAAAGCAAAAAGGAAACTTCAGGTTTTGATTCTTACTAAACACTTACCATGTGCCTTTTTAATTTTTAAAAAACTTTGTTTTTCTTGCAGGAACAGCTGCAGTAGCTCTAGCAGGTCTTCTTGCAGCCCAAAAAGTTATTAATAAACCGATTTCAGACCACAAAATCTTATTTCTTGGAGCAGGAGAGGTAAGCTCTTACAAATTTTAGAATTTAAAAAAAACATTCTCTTTAGAATTAGCAAGTAGGACAAAATGTTGGTGCTCATGAAAAGAGCATCATGAGTTGATAATTTTGTTTATGTAGAGAGTATGAATTTTTTGGTATAAAATAGGTAGTTTAAAATATGTTTAGAGAGAATATCACAGAGAATCAATTGGACAAATAAACTAGATATTCTTCATGAGATAATCTTGATAAAGTAATTCAAACATCTCATCATACTCTAGTCTTTACGATATTGTGTTTCTTTGGATAGGCTGCCCTTGGAATTGCAAATCTCATAGTTATGTCTATGGTAGAAAATGGTCTCTCAGAAGAAGAGGCACAAAAGAAAATCTGGATGTTTGACAAGTATGGTTTGTTAGTAAAGGTAAGGTGTTGAAGACTAAACACTCCTGCTTCACACTTCAATCATAACTGTTTTTTGCTTGCTGCTTCTTGCTCCTTAGGAGAGAAAATCCTCATTATGTATTATTATAATTAACCTTATAAAGCTAAGGAGTTTTTGCTTTGTTACATCATGCTTGGAATCACACTCAGAGTTTCCTGTATGCTCAAGGAGCACTGTATCACTCAGCTACACTTCAACCCTAAAACTAAATTTTAATAGGAACTTAGAATATCAATATCCTATTCATATTCTTAGCAGTACATCTAATATTTGAACAGAAATTCTTTAACCCACAATCTGTAAAAATCTGTAGACCCTTTCCCCCACAAAATGCTTGTATTCCTGAACCAATTCATGAATAATAAAGAACTCTCAGATTAGTTTAATGCTTTTTAGGCCTGCCTACACTCCTTTGCATTGGTTATTGTTTTTATTAAATTAATGTCATAGATCTTATACTGTGTGATACTGAAACATAGAAAAACTGATTTATATTTCAGTCTATCCAGAATACAGTGCCATTATATTTCTGTGTGAACACATCCTCATATAATGACATAGGGGTTACTACCATTTATATCTATGGAGCAGGCTATCTCACTGTACTTTGCTCCAATTCTAAAATTTTTTCTTTTTAATTAGTAACAGTTGTCTAATAACCACAACAAAAAAGAAAAATTAAAGTATATGAATGAAAAATTTTTTTTCTATTATTATTATTTTTTATAGTTTTTGAGACAAGGTCTCACTTTATAGTTCAGGCTGGTCCTGAACTCAGCCTTGAACTCACAGCAGTCCTCCTGCCTCTGCCTCCCAAGTGCTGAGATTACACAATGAGCCACCATGCCTGGCACTGTGGTATGTGGTACTGATTGCTCGTGGGTATGAGTCACCACACCCTGCATTATTGTATGTGGGTACTGGAGATCAAACCCAGGACTTTGCACTTGCAAGTCAGGTGCTGGAACCACTGAGCTAAATCCTCGGCTTCATGAATGAAAAATCTTGACACTTAAGTTTTGCACATAAGTTAACAACTTTGACATGTACCAGATATTATGATCTGATTTTAAAATGTGATTTTCCATTATTATCCTTTAGTCTGCTCAAAAATTTTATGGTTTTTTTATATATATTTTTTTTCATGAAGTTTTAAAGTTAAGGAAACAGAAGTTGGAAATTCTCAGGGACCTCTCCAGTGTTTTTCACAGTCAGCCATTTATTAGTGATGCAGGTAGAATTTAAGCAATAAAGCCTAAATATGAAGTCTGTGCTCTGAATTGTTAAACTGCTACTGGTGCCAGGAGGCTGAACATGTTTGTTAGTATATAAAATGCCAGGATTATAAGACTACATCTTTGGAAGGCAGTTGGGGAGTATATATTTCTATGGTGCTTTTTTTTTTTAGCAGTGCTTATTTTCATCGAATGTTTTGTGATTCTTTATCATAATGGTGACTCTAGAATGAAGATAGTGCTAATAACTACAGTGTTTCCTTAATGTAAGTGAGAATCTGTTTACCTGAAGATTGAGAGTATCTGTGGGCTTTAGATTTCCAGTCCCTCTTGCTGTCTGTTTTAAAACAGTGTGTTCATAAACCCTTCTGTTAGGGAGCTTTGATAGTCATGGGGCAAGTGCAAGAACCGTGTTCTGAGAACCAGATCTCTCCAGTTTGCATTTCATTCACTTCTCGGTTAACTGGTGATGCTGTGATTCTTGTCTGGTTCCTGCTGGCTCTTACCTGGGGTTATTTGGGAATTCTGGAGGAAAAGTTCACCTTGGGGTGGAGGCGTTCTGTCACAATAAGAATATGCTTTTCTCAGCCTGGTTGTTTTTTATATGTAGTTTGTTTTTGTCTGCTTTACATCTTTGAGAAATCTTTCATTATTCTAACCTGTCAGTGTTACCTCTTCTGGCTTTCAGAACCATGAAAGGGTTTTTTTCTTTTTTTAATGTCTTTGTGTGTGTGTGTGTGTTTAACTGGAGATATAGGGGTGAGCATGTTTTATTTAGCCATCTTGAAACAGAATTTCCTTTTACTCTTGTTTCTGTGCTCCTGGTGTTAAAAATCCTGGATGTCTATCTGTAGTTCTGAAATTGCAAAAGCTCTCAAATTCCCATTTTTTCAGAAACTCATTTGATGACAAATCTACTTCATCTGCATTTACTTGACTTGCACTATGAGAAACTGTAACCTTCTTACTTGCTGTGACTGTTTCTGGTTGTTCACCTGAGGAAGGGTGCCCACTGACAGGAGCATTCATAACACTTTCTGACCATGTTATACTTCTAAAATAGAAAAAATCTCAATTGTAAAATTCATCTGATCTAGATAAACCATTATAGACCTTTGTACCCCATTGGAAGTAGGAGAATTTTATAGAATAATTGAATTTTGTTTTTGGTTTGTTGTTTGTGGTGCTCACACCCTACCACTGAACTACACCCCCAGCCTAAGTAAGTCAGTTCTTGGATACAATTGAAATTTGCTTATGTTTTGTATTTATGGCATTATCAAGTTAGAATTGAAAGATATGATCTGAAAAATATAAACAAAATGATATTTTCATTGTAGAAACAATATGTAACTTATAATAATGTCTTTCCACTTAATCTTCAATATGTACTTATCAAAAAATACTGTATTTTATTTAAAATATCAGGGTCGAGATGCTAAAATAGACAGTCATCAGGAACCATTTGTACACTCAGCTCTGGAGAGCATGCCTAATACTTTTGAAGATGCAGTAAATAGACTTAAACCTTCAGCTATAATTGGTGAGTAAAGCTGTTGATAAATAATTGTTACTTAACTGTGTGTTGTTAGTCATAACCACCATGTAATATAGTTACTAAAAATGAGTTGACATATACTGCTTAGCTTTAGAATTTATAGATGTCCCTCAGTATCATGGGGGACTGGTTACAGGATCCACCAAGACACAAAATCTGCACTACTTGACTCTCTTATTTTAAATGTGTAAGTATCTACATATTGTGTGTGCACATTCTTTGTATACTTTTTATTTATTCGATGTAGGCTTTTAAAATTTTTTATTAGTACATGTTTGTAGTACATGATTACATTCATTGTAGGGAGTAGGTACATAGACATATCTTAGTTCTCATTATTCCCCTTCCCTTTTCCTCCTTTTCCTCTATCTGCAATCCCTCCATCTCTATATACTGTTTTGTTTTTTTTTTCCCTCTCCAGAGACAGAGTCTCGCCTTTTTTTTAGTTCAGGCTGGTCCTGAGCTTAGCCTTGAACTCACAGCAATCCTGCCTCTACCTTCTGAGTGCTGGAATTACAGGTGTGAGCCATCACACCCAGCACTGTGGCATGTGGTGCTGATTGCTGTGGATGTGTTATCACGGCTGGCAGTGTTGTATGTGGTTACTCGGGGATCAAACCCTGGCCCTTGTGCTTGCAAGGCAGGCACCTGAACCACTGAGCTAAATCCCCAACCCTTATATATTGTATTTTAAGTCATTTCTAATTACTACAATAGCTAATGCAATATAAATGGTATGTAAAGAGTTGTTGGAGTACATTGTTTAAGGAATAATGACCAGAAAATAAGTGTGCACATATTTAGTACAGTTGCATGTTTGCTTTGCTCTTCTGTTTCTGTTTTTCTGAGACAGGGTCCAGGCTAGCTCATACTCATGGCCCTCCTGCCTCAGGATTCTGTGAAGCTGTGATTATAGGCTTGTACCACTGTATTAGCTAGATGCAATATTTTTCTTCAATTATCTTCAGTGTGTAGTTGATTGGATCCACATAGACAGAACTCCATAGATACAGAGGCTGACCAATGTTTCTATCATGGCTTTTTAGTTACCGTGCGTGAAAATTCACTTAAAAATGTTGCTTATAAATCTTAAATGCTAAAAATTATACAACTGATCATGATTCATGCTTTGCTTTTATGTTCTCCTCTCCCAAAAGATTCCTTTCCTCCTTTTTTTTTTAAATTTAAATTCCTTATTGGTACATTATATATATATACATCATGATCACACTCAGCATTGAGAATTTGTACCAGTATATGATGCAACTTAATTCTCATATTTTCCCATTCACCTAACCAACATAACCCCCCCCATATTCAAAATCTTTGTTTCCTTTTTTTAACCATCACATTTTTTCTTTCTCCTTGTTACGCCCATTTTCCTTTGAATATTTTCTATTTCACAATATCTGTCTTACATTCTAGAACTCATTTACATCTTAAGTTTCTCGTATCAAAGATACGATATTTGCACATCTATGACCTATTTATTTCACTTATGATTATGTCCTTAAGTTATGTCCATTTGAGTTTAAATGACTCAAACTTATCATTCTTTATTGCAGAGTAATACTCTATTTTATTTTTTTTTTAAAAAACCACATCTTCTTTATCTAATTTAGAGTTGATAGGCATTTGTGTTGTTTCCAAGATTTGGCTATCACCGACTGAGCTGCTATGAACATTGTGCACATATGTCACTGTAATATGAATATTGTAATTATTTCATGTATATCCCTAGCAGGGGAATAGCAGGATCAAATGGGACCTTTAATCCTACTTTTTTGAGGAATCTGCACACTGATCTCCATAGTGGTTGTACTAGTCTACATTCCCACCAACAGTGCAGAAGAGTTCCTTTTTCTCCACAGCCTAGCCAGCATCTGTTGCTGGCTAATTTCAAAATAGCAACCATTCTTTGTGGAGTGAGATGAAATCTCAGTGTTGTTTTCAAAGCCACTGTGATAAAAACTACATGGTACTGGCAAAGTAACAGACCTGTGGATCAGTGGAACAGATTAGAAGACCCAGAAACAATGCCAGATACATTAAGCCACCTCATCTTTGATAAAGGAGCCAAACATTCTCAGTGGCGGAAAGATAGCCTCTTTAACAAATGGTGCTGGAAAACCTGGATTTTCACCTGTCAAAGACTAACGCTAAATCTATTTCTTTCACAGTGTACTAAACTAAAGTCAAAGTGTATTAGAGACCCTAAATGTTAAAACAGAAACGCTGAATCTGCTGCAAAACAGGTTAGGTAAAACATTGGCTTAGGGAAAGACTTTATGAGTAAAGAGCTCTGTAGCACAAGAACTGGCAGAGGAAATCAGCAAATAGGATCTCTTCTTATTAAAAGCTTCTGCACAGCAAAAGAAACCACAGGCAGAGCAAAGAGACACCCAACAAAATGGGAAAAAATCCTTACCAGCAGTTTCTCAGACAAAGGGCTACTATTTAGAATATATAAAGAGCTTTAAACAATCAGCCTCCCAAATTTAAAGACCCAACTCAAAAATGGGCATCTGAAATGAACAGACACTTTTCAGAGGGAGAAGTAAAAGCAGCTAAGAAGCATATGAAGAAATGTTCAACATTACTGGTCATTTCAGAGATACAGATAAAACCAACACTGAGAGTTCATCTCCTTTTTTAAAAATAAAATCTCACTGTGTTATAGCTAAAATAACATGTTGGTCTCAATTCTTTAACTCTTTATTTATATCCTCCTACCCAGCCTTTTGAGTAGGATGCATGTCTAGCTCTATCATTTTGCTTTTAGCATTGTCGTGACAGTTGGCCTCAAAATCTGAAAAAGACCAAGGTAACTTCTCCAGCCCATATCAGAAAAATGCAGCGTAGTCAGATTTTCGTTGTTACTTCGTGTGTTTTGTACTGCATAGTTGACATGAGACTACATCAGTATATTACTAAGTGCACAGGAGAGAATGTCCTTAAAAGATCAGTTTGATTTCTCATGTAGCTACAAGTTTGAATCTACAGTCTTGCTTATAATTTTTTTCAGTTGCAAGTAGGAGCTCCTGGAAGGTTAAATAACAAAACAGTCACAATAGTAAGTTCTTATGGCCAAGAAAAATGTCCTGTTTTAAATTTCTATATTTCTAATTTCTCCATTTTATAGTAGGAAGAAATCTTAAAGCTTCTGTAGTCTGTTCCTCTCAGAACTGCATATAAACATCTAAGGATCTATACATTGATTCTGCCTACCTTAAGAAGGGCTAAGAAACAAACAGAAAAGTTGCAGGGATGGGTGTTCAGCCACAGCACTGGCTCTGTCTCTAGAGCCCTGCTGTTGCCTTTGACCCTCTTTCATGCTGCGCTTCCGTAGTCCTGGTTGGTTCTTTCTTTTTTTTTTTAGGTTTTTTGAGACAGGGTCTCGCTTTGTGGTTCAGGCTGGCCCTCAGCTCAGCCTCAAACTCACATCACAGCAATCCTCCTGCCTCTGCCTCCCGAGTGCTGGGATTACAGGCATGAGCCACCACGCCCGGCACTGTGGTATGTGGTACTGGTTGTTGCTGGGGGTGAGTCTCCACACCCAGTATTGTTATGTGGTTACCGGGGAATCGAACCCGGGTCCTTGCGCTTGCAAGACAGGCGCCGGAACCACTGAGCTAACTCCCCGGCCCCTGGTTGGTTCTTTCATAGCACCTATCAGAGGTTTTATGATTTTATCTTTATTTTGCTTTGTACATTATATTCATTTTCATATCATTAGGGCATAATATGGTGTCTAGGGCTTGATAAAAATGGAGAGGAACTTAATTGTATCAGAGAGTTATTTTAGCTGAAATGATTTTTTTCTTTTCAGAATTCCTATAATTTTGTGGTATCATGTCCTAATAGATTAACAAGTCATTTTCTCTTCTAGTTTTTTTGTTTTAAAATAGTTTGTTATTATGACCATTTTATAGTGTATTGTTTTATACCTTTAAGTAATTTCCATTGTCATGCAGCCAGTCTTCAGAACTCTTCATCTTGTGAAACTCTGTACCCATTAAATAGTAATTCGTCGTTTCCCAAGCCTCTGGCAGCCATATTCTACTTTACATCTTCATGAATCTGACTCCTCTAGGTACTTCACATGAGTCAGGGATTATTTGCCTGTTGCTGACATATTTTACCTACCTTAATGTCCTGAAGATTCATAGTTATGGCACATTTTTATCTCAGAACAATAGTGATAGTCTTGTCCTGTTATTTGTTTTAACTTCCTACAATTTACTATGTATGATAAATGATAAATATTTAGGTGAACATTTTCACTCTTCTTTGGTTTTACTTTTGACAGTTGAGATTGTGTTCCCATAGCACTCTCTCAGGAGTACAGAGTCTGTGTATTGAGAGATGATCTGTGGTCTTGTTATGGTAATCCTTTTGTAGAAATGCTGCTGAGAAGTTACTTCATTATACCTGGCCTAAAGTTGCTTTTTTTCCCCTCTTGTATTATTGCAGGAGTTGCAGGTGCTGGCCGGCTTTTTACTCCAGAAGTAATCAAATCGATGGCCAGCATCAATGAAAGGCCTATAATATTTGCATTAAGTAATCCAACAGCAAAGGCTGAGTGCACGCCTGAAGAAGCATACACCCTTACAGAGGTATTAGTCAATACTAATTATATGAATCAGTTGTTTTCATTCCACTGTGTTAGCCTCCTCAGTGCTTGAATTACAGACTGTACCACCATCCCGGGCTTAAACATTCTTGCAGTTCTTTTAGCGACGTTAATAAGATGACAGCATCCTTTCATGGGTCATCACAGTCTGGTGTGAATTACTTAACTCATTTCTGAAAAGCAGTTGCCTTGTTTTAAGACAGTCATGCTTTTCATGCTGTTGTTTCTCTAAACTTTAAACCCAAAGGACAGTACTGTTTCGGTACAGAAATTATTCACTTGGATTTACCTACATTTTAATCTTTTCTATCCCCATTCCTTCCTTTCTGCATGACTATGCTTCTTCACAAAATTTTCTTCCTACAGAATTCCCTTTCTCGAATGTGAGCCTCATAAATTCACTTGATAATATCTTCATTTCCCTTCATCTTGAAGGATATTTTTACTCTGCATTGAAATAAAAGTTGATACTTTATTTCACTACTTTGAAGAAACTATTTTCTTGTTTTCTGACTTCTGTTTTCCTTTTGATGGCATCATGTGTTAGGGTTTTTTGTTTTGTTTTCAGAGGCAAGGCCTTCCATGTAGTTCAGAGTGGCCTCAAATTTTGTGATCCTCCTGCCTCAGCCTTTTGAATGCTGGGTTACAGGTTTCCACCTCCATGCCTCGCTTTGTGCAGATTTCCAGCAGTTTCTCACGGCAGCCCTGCATATAACTTTATTAGCATTTATTCCACCTGGAGATTATGGTGCACCTGAAGCTTGATGGCTTTCGTTGTTTGTTTGATTTTCTCTGTTTTGAAAAAATATTGTTTTAATATCTCTGCTTTGGCCATATTCCCTGTCTTAACTTGTAAGACTCCAATTTACAGGGGCAGTCTTTTTTTTTTAATGTGTCTTGAGTATCTCTTATACCATTTTATATATATGCCTTAATGTCCTGTTTGCTGTCTTTCAGACGGATGATTTTCTTTGGCCCTTCAACTACATATTCTCTTTCTAACTGTGCTTAAGTGTTAGGTTCTTAATATCAGTTTTTTTTTTTAGGTTTTTTGAGACAGGGTCTCACTTTGTAGTTTAGGCTGTCCCTGAGCTCAGCCTCCAACTCACATCACAGCAATCCTCCTGCCTCTGCCTCCCGAGTGCTGGGATTATAGGCATGAGCCACCACGCCCGGCACTGTGGAATGTGGTACTGGTTGCTGCTGGGCGTGAGTCTCCATGCCCAGTATTGTATGTGGTTACCGGGGGATCGAACCCATGTCCTTGCACTTGCAAGACAGGCGCCGGAACCACTGAACTAAATCCCTGGGCCCTTAATATCAGTTATTGTATAACTTTTCATTTGTAGAGTTTCGTTTTGAGCCTTTGAATAATTTATTAATTTAATGACACTTAAATTGCACATTATAGAAATAACTAGCTTATAAATGTATTTTCTTTCCCTCACTTCTTGGGAGACAACCAACTGTGTTTTTGACTGCTGCCTGCAACAAATTTTTATTTAGTTTGAGATTTGGCTGATGCTTTGAGATTCTTTAAACGTTGCTAGAGTATATTCCAATCACAGGTGCCTGCTTACCTGTCATTAGAATTGTTTGTTCCCTCTAGTGTTCTCTAGGGATATATGTGTAATCTCAACGGTGTGATCACCTTCTGCACTCTTGTAAGTGATATGCTAGTAACTCTAATCAAACACAGGGCTTCATCCCTGAGCTACATTCCTGCCTTAGTCATTTTCTCATTACTCAGCAAAATACCTGACATTCACACCTTACTGGAGGAGAGGATTTTTGGCGCACATCTTTAGTGCACGCTTGGCTGGCTCCGAGGCAGGAAGGTGTAGTAGAAGGGCCTGGCCGAGGATAGCTGCACATGCTGTGGCGGACAGGAAGCAGAGACAGAAAAGAGGAGCCGGAGAGGCAGATATGTCCATCCAGATGATGGCCCTGCCCCTCCAGCTGCACCCCACCTCCTCACACAAGCGAGCTATAACATCCCATCATTTGGTCTTCTTACAAAAGCCCTATGTTTCAGCATATGGTGTTCTTGGGCGACACTTAGATGAAAACTTTAACTCTCCTCTATTCCCTAGAAAGTAATTTTTTATTATTTATTAAAAGTTATTTTTAAATTTTTTTATTTTATTAAAAAATAATAAGAGAATAACAATAGTTAATACACTATGTGTCATTATCTTCAAAGAAGTTAGTCAAAGACAGAAAAGGCTTTCCCATAAAAGAAGCAGATACTTGCACAACACTTTCTCTTCAATGAACTAGGAGAAACTGGTCATGTAATAAAGTGTTATCACTTCATAGATAAATGGGTGCATCTTAAGGACTTAATGTCAGATAAAATAAGTCAGACACACAAGGGTAAATATCAAGATTTCTGCCATATGAAAAAGGTCAATACATATTTATATACACAAAGAACAAAATAGAACATAAATAAATAGGAAGTAGTTCAAATAATTCCCTAAATTGCCTATTCTACTATAGCTTGGAAAAAAATGATTTTGAAAAGCATATTTACAGTGATATCCAGCAGTTATAATTTTTAGGTTAAACCCCAGTGATAAAGATTTTGTCTCCACCTTGCTTTTAGAAAGTGTATGTGTATGTAACAGTTCTGCAGGATGAATATAATTATTATATGTTGCAAAGATGTAAGAACAATAAAAGAGAAGGAAGGAAAAAGAAACCACATTTTAACCCAGGCACAGTGTCATATAGTAAGGAGATCACAACCAGCCTGGGCAAAATACTGACCCCTTGTTTCAAAGAAAAAAGTATTATGAAAAACTTAAATGTATATAGAAGTCAAGTGAATATTACAGTCAATTCCTGTGCACTAATACCTAGTCTCAAAATGAGCTTATTGCTAATCTATTCAATCCTAGATCATTTTGAAGATATTAGGTATCAGTTATAAAAATATCTCTCAGAATCTAGAAAGATCTTTTATTTATATGATTACAACACTTTTCATAACTGAATTTTTAGAAGTTGTAAGATGCTTCTTTAACCATTTTGTAAGGCTGACAGCTCTGTTGAAACTCTTGCATCTGATTTTGTGAAAATATGAATTACAAAGGTCCTTATAGTATCATGTAGTTAATTTAATTTTTCTCTTGGTAATCAGTTCTTAGCCTTTTGTAGGCCTAGTGTTCATTTTTTGCTGAGTGTTGGATGGTGTGGATGAAGGATGGTAACAGTATTGGAGGCTCCGGGTGAAGTTCTCTTCCTCCCAGGGCTTTCCTGTTCCTCTCCTAGTGTCAGGTAGGGCAGCTCGGGCTGATCCAGTCTGATGCAGTCCAGGGAGGCTTAGTTTGTCCGCAGCTCGTGCTTTCCCCTGATGTGCACACCTGTGGGTAGAAACCAGAGCCTTCATCATCAGTGGGGCCTTAATTGGAACTTTCCTGCTGGGAGCTTTTTACTGCTCACGATCTGCCTCTGAAAGCTGTCAAATGTTGGGCTCACATACCTTGTTTTCATCTGCTTTTGAGCCTTGAGAACCTTCCTTCTCCTGCCTCTCAACACCAAACTCTTGACTATCTTGGCAGTGCTTAGCATCTTTAAAAATATTTTTAAGATGTATTTTATCTCATACTTCTCGCTCTAACCAGAAGGAAATGGTACTTTTTTTTTTTAGCACCAAGGACTGAACTCCAGACCTTATGCTCACTAGGCAGGCCGGACACTGCTGAGCTGTATCCCAGTCCTGAAAGCACAGTTCTCGCAGAACTTTGTGTACTTCAAATTCATACCCTTCGTAAACGTAGCTTTTTCCAACCTCGTTGTCTGAGGTCATATATTGACACTTACAGTGGTACCTTGGTCACAAACTTGATTCTGATCACAAACCAAGTTGGAAGAGAGCTGAATCAGATTTGCTGGTTAGCTTCAGTGTTGACTGAATTTGATTTAGTTCTTGTCCGGTTCAGTTTGTGATCAAAATTGTAGAGAAAATTGATTTCTGCTGTATATTCTTTGCATCACCATTCTCTTAGTCAAAATAAATGCTCTGACTACCGCTTTTCAGTAGAAATAATAATTATTGAAACCCACAATTATTAAAACCCTTTCTGTTAAATCACCAAATTTACATAAAGGTATTTTGAAAGTCAGTCTCATTAGTATACTTTTTATTGATGTGGTTTTTTGATATTATTTTTAGCTGGATTGCTTAACATTTCCACTAGGCTTTATATAAAACTTGGCTTTTGCTCCAGGAATTAAACTTTAGTCTTACCCACTGACTACTTGGCACATCTATTCAGCTAGCTGGCTTTAGCATGTCCAAAATATAAAAATTTGAATATTTTGAGCAGTAGTAGTATGTGTATCTCTATAAGACTTCTCCAATATTTAAGTTTTGGGGTTTTTAAAATTTTGCTTTTATTAGATTTGTTTTTGTAGTATTGGGGGTTCAACCAAGGAAATTCATACTGAGAAAAATTCCTAGCCCTTTTTTTAATTTTTGACGCAAAGTTTTGCTAAATTGCCCAGGCTGGGCTTGAGCTTACACTCTACCTACTTTAGCTTCCCAGAGTGTTGGGATTATGGGCATTCATTCACCACTATACCTAGCTAAGAATTCTACTTTTGTAAATTAATATTGAAGTAAATATACAATATGGAAATAAATAAGAATTCCCTAAAGAGACTACTTTGATACGCTATATTTCATCAGTGTAAAGATACAATTTTTTTTTACAATTTTTATAACTATGGCTGAAGTCATACTCTTAACAGAGAGTAAGAAAGATTGAGTCATGGTTTAAATGAATGCCAGGAATTTAGCTTAGTGGCACTGCGCCTGCTGTGAAAGCACAAAGTCCTGAGATCGATCCCTGGTACAGGAGGAGCGTTCTTGTTAGTGTTACATAAAATAATGTCATGAATTTTTGTCTACTTGTAGTCTCCCCATAAATTTTTAGTGTCTTTTTTTCAGTGGAGAGATGTCTTCTTGTTATTCTCACACTTTCTGCTGCACAGTGAGAAAAAATATTGTCTTTTAAAAAGTCTCCACTTTGTATTGGCAAATTGTTCAAATAGGCCAGCGTGGACTCCACAATAAGAATGTCATTATCATTAAGATCCAGCTGTTTAAGATCAATATTGATTGTGGAAGGAAATGAAGATGACCTGAAGAAGACAGACTAATGTAGGACCTTGTCATCCCAGAGCAGGTGCCCAGGTTGACCGCTCCCCGACTGCTGCCCTGCCAATAGCATTTACTACATACTATTCTAGAATTGTACTACAACTACTGATTGAAAAAAAAAAATTAGACTGTTTTAACAAGGCAACATGCCAGGTTTTTCTGGAACAAATGTATGGTTGTACCATATGCCTGTTTTATAACTGCCTGCTGGGAGATGTGGCATAATAGGAAGACTATCAGCCATGGAGTTATAAAACATTGTGTAAATTTTGTGAAAGGAGTTGAGAGCCAAGGATGGTGGCACATGCATGTCATTCCAGCATTCATGGACCTGAGGTGGAGATTTTCAGGTGTGACTCCTGTTGGGGCAATTTAGTGAGACTCCATCTCAAAATAAAGAATAAAACAAAAGGGTCAGGAAATGTAGTCAGCATGAAGGTTATGGGTTCAGAGCCTAGTTCCTAGTGGAGAAAAAGTACTTCAAAATATCAAAGCCTTACTTTCTGATTCTTTTCTTTCTTTCCTTTTCATTTGCTAGTACATTTTAGATGTACATTATGGTCACATTCAGCATTATGAATTTGTACCTGTACATGGTATATCTTGATCTCATTTTTTCCCATTCTGCTTTCCCAACCACCCTCACTCTCTACATACATAAGCTTTGCTTGATTTTTTTTTTTTTTTAGGGTTTTTTTTTTTTTTTCTTTTTTTAGTTTTTTGAGACAAGTTCTTGCTTGTAGTTCAGGCTGGTCTTAAACTCAGCAATCCTCCTCTGCCTCCTGAGTGCTAGGATTACAGGTGTGAGCCACCACTCCTGGCACTGTGGTATGAGGTACTGATTGCTGGTAGGGGTGAGTCACCACTCCTGGCATTGTTGTATGTGGTTACCAGGGATCAAACCTGGACCCTTGCGCTTGCAAAGCGGGTGCTGGAACCACTGAGCTAAATCCCTGGCCCTACTTGATTCTTTTTTAAAATAGTGACATAAAGATGATGATAACTTCCTAGTGTTTTCATGAGCTAAATTAACTGAGTTAATTTATATAAAGTACCTACAATAGAGCCCAAATAGCAATGTACATGAAATGGTAGCAAGTTAATATTTATTCCATTCACAGGTATTTACATCAGTCTTTTGTATTTAGAATTATATTTATTGGTTAGTTATATTTTTTATTTTATAAAGGAATCAGAAATATCAGGATTTTTATAGTTTATAATGGACATTTTCAGCTTTATTTTAAAGTATATTAAGCAAAAATCAAGCCTCATACAAATAAAGAGATTTCTATATAAAGACTTGGTTGTATAGTAAATGCTAGATTATTATATTACCAGGTAGCTTATTGATCCAATTTAGTACAGGACCTAATTTTGTATGAATTCACTTTAGGTCCTTTTCTACATAAAGTAACAAAATTATTTCCTTTCATTGACAGGGAAGGTGTTTGTTTGCCAGTGGCAGTCCATTTGGGCCGGTGAAACTCCAGGATGGGCGAGTCTTCACACCAGGTCAAGGAAACAATGTGTATATTTTTCCAGGTAAGTGTCCCTATACTTATGTTATAGAAAGATAGTAAATTACATGAGAATATTTCATAGAATTCTTTGGAATGTAAAGGTAAAATGAACAAACAGTATTTATAGAATTTTGGAATGAGGGTACTAGAAATTAAAGGAATTCAGCAAATACAGCTGGCTCTAATTTCCCTGAAAGTCTATTTATTCATGCTATTAATTACACTTGTTTTATTATAGAAATATAGTACATAGTTCATTAAAATGCAAAAGAACAAAGTGGTACACTGTTTAGCTCTCTGTCTTTGGAATCTCCTTAGGACACTTCTCAGATATGTGATTTGCTCTTTTCTTGATGGTTCTTATCATGCTCACTATATTCTTTTATTATGACTCTTCTAGCTCAGCCATCGTTAAAAATTTCCCATTATGAAATGTAAGCTGTTAGGCACACATGCCTTCTGATACTTTTCTCCCTGTCCCACTAAATGTATCCTGACTTAGTTCTCTTCAGTACTGTAGTTTGTATGTGTATCCTACTAAGTACTATAGTATGTATATACTCAGTATATATGTAACAAAAGAGCTTTTATCAGCATTTTAAAAATTTTATTAACTTACTAAAGGAAAAATGAAAAGAATTTCAGGCTTAGGTTTCTTATCTTACTCTCTTTCAGTTTTGGTTAGTTAACATTTCT
>PVIR01025690.1:14560-24780 GCA_004026965.1 Petromus typicus | reverse complement strand
AGTAACCCCTAAACCACAGCTTATGTACTGAACCTCGTTTGCCAGACTCAGTAATGTAAGACTCCCTGGTTTGTCAGAGACATCGTGTGACCGTGATAAGGAAACCATGTTTACCCGGACCTCTGCACTACTATTCCTGGAGTTCTGCCATGGAATGTGCTAGAAGTTACATTGTTCCTCACAATCATATAATATTTGTCTTTCTGTGACTGGCTTATTTCATTTGACATGTTCTCAAGGTTTATCCATGTTGCAGCATGTCAGAACTTCTTTTTTGAAGTGGAACATCATCATGCTGTAAGTATGTACTACATTTTGTTTATCCATTCATTCCTGGGTTGCTGTCACATCTTGGCTATTGTGAATAGTGTAATGAACATGGAAACACACACATATCTTCAAAATCTTTATTTCAATTCTTTTGGATATTTTTCTCCGAAGTGGGATTGGTGGATTTTTTCTTACTTCTATTTTTAAGCTTTTGAGGATTCTTTGTAATGTTCTCCAAAGTTGCCGTACCATTTTACAGTCCCATCAACAAGGTTCCAATTTCCCCTAATTTTGCCTCTTCTCTTAAAAATAATAGCCACTCTAACAGACGTGAAGTGTTTTAGTTTCTGCAGTGTTAGGAATTGAACCAGGACCTCGTAAAAACCAGGCAAACACTTTAGCACTGATCTACATCCCTAGCCCCTGGGTATAAAGTTATATCTCATTGTGGTCTTGAGTTGCTTTTCCTTGACAATTAGTGACACTGAATATCTTTTCATAGACTTGTTGATAACTTATTTATCATCTTTGAAGAAATGTATGTTCAAGTCGTTTATCCATTTTTATTTTTTTTGTAATTGAGGAAAGATCTTGCTATATAGTTAAGGCTAGCTTTGAACTCAGTATTTATTTATTGGCACCAAGGATCGATCTTGGGACCTTGCTCTTTCCTGTGAGGCAGGCGCCAGAACGACTGAGTTAAATCCCTGGTTCTTGAACTCACTGTGGAGTCCAGGCTGGCCTCAAACTCATGGTGACCCTCCTGCCTCAGCCTCCTGAGTGCTTGGATTATAGGTATGCACTACAACACCTGGTGCTTTGTCCACTTTCATTAATGTTGTTTGTTTCGTTACTATTATTTTGCAAAGAACAGAAGCCTTTAAACTAAGCTACGTAAAGTTTTGTTGTAGTGATAACAGCTGCCTCTTTTGCTTTTGTTTTCTTGGAAGAATACACAGTTAACTTTCTCAGAGAACTAAAGATAGCAGGGTCTTCTGGGACAAAATACTTGACATATACAATTTAAAGGAAATGTTTTAGTCATGGCCAACTAACTCCAGGGAGAAACAGCATGGTGGAAGAAAGCTGCTAACCAGCCAGGTGTGGTGGCACATCTGTAATCTCAACGCTTGGATGGCTGAAGTTGGAGGATCACCATGAGTTAAAGCCAGCTTAGGCTACATAGTGAGTTCAAGCCTAGCTTACATTAAATAGTAAGACCCTGTCTCAATCAATACCAACAAAATAGAAAGAAAGGAAGAAAGGAAGAAAGAAAAGAAAGAAAGAAAAAGAAAGGAAGGAAGGAAGAAAGAAAGAGAGAGAGAAAAAGAGACAAGAAAGAAGAGAGAGAGAGCAGACAGCTAACCTCATGGAAGCCAGGAAGCAGGAAGAGGGAAAATGAAGTGGAGAGGAAAAGGCCAGAGACCAGATACAGTCCCTGAGGTCACACCCAGTGACACATCTGGACACTCCAGAAATTTACTTGGCTAATCTACTAGGTGTCTTTCAAGTTAATCAAGTTCACAATCAAGATTAATTATCATGGTTTCTTGCAAAACTATGCTTCATCTAACCATAGAAATCTGGTCACTAACAAGTTTTCCTGCATACTGCTTAATGCATGGGAAAATTATATAAAAAGATGAAGTGAATTGTCCAGAACAACTTAGAGATGCACTCTGGACTTTTTACAAAGATGAGCTCATGGGTGAAGCTGGAGGTGTCACTCTTTGGCATGAGAGTGGTCCTGCTCAGACAAATGTTTTGCCAAGTGCCAGTTTTCTTCTCATCTCCCTGCTTACAGCATCAGTTGAACAGTCTTTCTTACTACTGAACCATATTCTTCTTTTGGTTTCTGTGGTACCACAGTTTTCTACTTTTCTAACTATTCCTTGGTTTCTCTGTCCTGGGTGGCATCTTTCATGTCCATCTAACTCCACAGTTAAAGATGGAGGGCCTGAGGGCCCAAGAGGAGTTGTCTAGTACAGAGGACCCTTGACTTATGAACTCAATTCACTCCCGTGGGCGAGCTGTAACTCAAATTGGTCAGTCAAGGCTCAGGCTCCTCTACACAGCCTTCTAAGTCTCTCTCCTGTACAAAGGTAGATTTCATTATCCTTAGAGAGACACTGGCCCCAGATTTCTCAAAAAACCCTACACAGTAAAGGATGTTGGAATGTTCCTTCCAGAACTCTTTAAGTGTTAAATTTGTATTTGAAACCATCTGGAAACAAAAGCAGCCAGCATTCAGGTCATAATTCAAGATTTTTTTCATAAGTTAAAACTAAAATTATGGTTGTAATCCCAGTCATTCTTTTGTCAGGCCATTTGTTTGTTTTGGGTGATAGCAGGAATCAAACTCAGGCCCTTGTGCATACAAAGAAAGCATGATACCACTTGAGCTAAATCCCCAGCTCTGTCAGGCCATACGTAACTTCAGGGTCCTCTGTACTTGGTTGGGAGTATTCTAAGCTCTAGTTGGTTTATCTGCCAGGTATGTTCTCAGCTACAGCACTTTACCCGTGCTGGGAAGGCTCTTCTTCTTCCAGGTATCCACATGCTCACTCCCTTACTGTCCGTGTATGTCCAGGGTGGGGCGCAGAAGGAAACCAGGTACTTAGGGATGAGTTCCAGCAGAGAGAACATCCTCAGAGTACTGAACCACTCAGCTATCTTCCAACAGCTCTTTTATTATGGAGCCAATACAAAGTAGCAATGCATAGGGGTAAAAACAGAAGAGGTAGACTGGAGCATTTCCTGGGACAGGCCTTGCAATTCTTCCTGATTGCTATCCCAGTGTTTGTTTATGGATCTCGGATCTCATTTGCAAGATTCAGCAACACAAAACTTAATAAGATGTCAGGACACATTCTGTTAACTGGTGATAAAGAAACTCAGGAATTCTGCAGAAGGAGCTCTGCAGATCTGCTTAACTGGTTGTCCCAGGAAACTGGTAAACAGCTACCTTTTCCCCTATACCTTGCCTCTTTGCAAATAGCTTAAAGTTCACCTTCTCAACGAGGTCTCCCCAACTTCCCTATTTAAAAATCATGGGTCAACCTACTCTTTTCACAAACTTAATCCTAATTATATTTCTTTTTTCTTTTTAAGACAGAGTCTCACTTTGTAGTTCAGGCTGGCCCTGAGCTCAGCCTCAAACTCACAGCAATCTTCCTGCCTCTGCCTTCTGAGTGCTGGGATTACAGGCGTGAGCCACCACGCCCGGCACTGTGATATGTGGTACTGATTGCTGCTGGGCATGAGTCTCCACACCCAGTATTGTATGTGGTTTACCAGGGGAGTGAACCCGATCCTTGTGCTTGCAAGACAGGCACCGGGACCACTGAGCTAAATCCCCGGCCCCTTAATTATCTTTCTCAATTTTTCACAACATTTGTCATCCTCTAAGATACTATACAGTTCACTGCTTTTTAATCAGTATCTAATAGATCTACCAACATATAATAAGCACTTAATACAGTGTATATATTTTTAAAATAAATGATACAATCTCCAATTCAAAATTGCAACATTTGGGCTGGGGATTTAGCTCCATAGTGCCACATCTGCCTCACAAGCTCAAGGTCCTAAATTCTATCCCAGGTACCAAACTAAACAAACAATCAAAAAACCACCAACACCAAAATTGCAAGATTTACATCTTTAGCTCTTCCTTCCTTTATCTACATTACATCTTTTTTCTTCCCAAATATATACATGCATATGTTATATATAATTTTTATGACATATAAGGACATACAAAAGATGATCTAAACTACCATGACTGTTAAATTAAAAATGTATTACAGCTACAAATATACATTACCATAAATCCCCCTCAAAAATGTTCTTCCTGGGCTGGGGATTTAGCTCAGTGTTTCTGGTACCTACCTTGCAAATGCACAATCCAGGGTTCAATCCCTGGTAACCATATACAATAATGCCAGGCGTGGACACTCATGCCAACCATCAATCAGAACCACATAGCACAGTGCTGCGCGTGGTGGCTCACGCCTGTCATCCCAGCACTCAGAGGGAGAGGCAGGAGGATTGCTGTGAACTGAAGACTGAGCTCAGGGCCAGCCTGAACTACAAAAGTGAGACCCTGTCTCATAAAAACAAAAACAAAAATAAAAGCAAAAAAATTTCCCTTGTTTTGAACACATTGATCAATCATTCTTACCACTTTCTGAAGCAGTTCTGAGAATCCTCTTTCATGAGTGTCATTACAAAGTGTGATAAAACAATGTAGTGAATGTCGCTACTGAATGTCAACCAGTGCAGACACAGGTTCATAAAAATACGGAGATGCTCCCTTGTCCACCTTGTTTACTGCCTGTGATACTCTGTGACTTCTGGCTCCTCCTCAAAGTCAAAATGACATGAATGATAAATGTTTTGAAGCAAATCAGGGCACAAAGCCAACAATGACAATGTGACTAAAGACATTCACAAGAAGGGGCTTCCAGAACTGCTTTAGAAAGTGACAAGAAACAAAGAAAAACTATGTTCGAAAACAGGAATTTCTTGAGGGAAGCTAATGACAATGCATCTTTTACTGTAGAAACATATTTACTTTTCATTTTGTTTTTTTGAGACAAGGTCTTGTTCTGTAGTTCAGGATGGCCTCAAACTCCCAGCAATCTTTCTGCCTCAGTGCTGGGCTTCCAGATATGCAACACTCCATCCACTTACGACTGTTCTTATTTGAATACACACTTAATTTTAACCCATGTCATACATTTTGAGATGAGGTTATGTTGTTAGTCTCCAGACTTAGCCTCCTAAGAGTTGAGAAAACAGAATTGTACCACTGTGTGTGACTCGGACTCATGTATTTAACTGCTCATTTGACAGCCATATTTTACTTTTTTTTTTGATACCAAAGATTGACCTTGGGACTTTGCACTGGCAAGGCAGGGGCCGGAACCACTGAGCTAAATCCCTGGCCCCTGATTTTGATGTTTAAAAAGAATGTCAAGGGCCGGGGAGTTAGCTCAGAGGTTCCGGTGCCTGTCTTGCAAGTGCAAGGACCCGGGTTCGATCCCCGGTAACCACATACCATACTGGGCGTGGAGACTCACGCCCAGCAGCAACCTGTACCACATACCACAGTGCCAGGCGTGGTGGCTCATGTCTGTAATCCCAGCACTCGGGAGGCAGAGGCAGGAGGATTGCTGTGACGTGAGTTTGAGGCTGAGCTCAGGGCCAGCCTGAACCACAAAGCGAGACCGTCTCAGAAAACCTAAGAAAAAAAAAAAAAAATGAAGCCGAAAGCTCATTCTTGCCACACACCCTTCACCTAAATCCAGTGTTCTGGCCCCTCAGTAGAAGCTGTTCTGTCTCAGTCACTCTGACCAAAACCTAGCAGTCCTGCTTGTTCTACCTTTCTTCTCATATTCACTGTCTAACCCACTAGCAAGTCACATTAATCCTCTTCCACAACAGATTCCCAGATGTTCACTTCTCACCTTCTCTTCCTCACTCCTGTGCTCTGGCCACTGTCACCCCTCGCTGGGAGCACTAGCAACTCCCTGCTGGTGCTTATGCTTCCAGCAGCATTGGACCTCACCTTCAGGCCAGCTGATTCCTTAAAGCACTGAGATCATTTGAGCAGTCTTCACTTTAGGTTGTTTTTTTTTTTTTTGAGACAGGGTCTCTCTTTGTAGTTCAGGCTGGCCCTGAGCTCAGCCTCAAACTCACATCACAGCAATCCTCCTGCCTCTGCCTCCCAAGTGCTGGGATTACAGGCGTGAGCCACCATGCCCGGCACTGTGGTATGTGGTACTGGTTGCTGCTGGGTGTGGGTCTCCACACCTAGCACTGTATGTGGTTACCGGGGATTGAACTCGGGCCCTTGCACTTACAAGACAAGCGCTGGAACCACCGAGCTATATGCCCGACCCTCCCTCTGATTTTTAAATGGCTCATACTTGCCACCCTCTGCCCACCCAACCTATAGATACTCCTTCGTTACTTGCAGTGATTGGCTTAGACCTGAAAGGTCTCACATTTGGAGGTGGGGGATGGTCGGAAGGGTAGGTCACTAGGGTCACAGCTAGGAAGAGGGTCTTCCCCCCAGCTTTTCCTTTTTCTCTGTATCCTGCCACCCGGGAGCAGCTTGCCTCTGCCATGCCATTGCTGCCTTGGAGCCAGCGGTGGACCGAACCCCCTGACACTATGAGCCCAAGGAGCCTCCTGTCACGGGTGGGAGCTAGTTACTTTGTCCTTCTCACGAAGTGACCAATATGGTCCCACTTGTTTTCTTAATAATGATTGGCACTCTCTAAAGTCATCTTAGTCACTCACTGTCGCGTAATCAGCCATCTGCCTTTCTAGCCACTGCTGGCGCTTTGCATACCCCTGTGCCTCCGTGTGCTAGTGCTGTGCCTCACATGTGTAGTCACTGCTGAGTGAGCTTAAAGTAATGGAATTAAAGAAAAGGGAAAGAATCCAGGAATTTACAATTTTAAATTTAAAATTACAGGCAGTTCTTAATTGGTGATCTTTCCAACATTATCTTTTCCCCCAATTCTCCTCGGAGAATTTCTGTGCTATGATAAAGGATCCTACTTCTTTTTTTTTTTAAGGTTTTTTGAGACAGGGTCTCGCTTTGTGGTTCAGGCTGGCCCTGAGCTCAGCCTCAAACTCACATCACAGCAATCCTCCTGCCTCTGCCTCCCGAGTGCTGGGATTACAGGCGTGAGCCACCACGCCCGGCACTGGTATGTGGTACTGGTTGCCGCTAGGGTGAGTCTCCACACCCAGTATTGTTATGTGGTTACCGGGGATTAAACCTGGGTCCTTGCGCTTGCAAGACAGGCGCCGGAACCACTGAGCTATATCCCTGGCCCCTACTTCTTGATGAACTGAGGGTGTTTTGGGGACACTGGTAAAATCTCGTGTCAAGAGGAAAGGGAAGGGTGACCTACACTCCTTTAATTGTGTACCCCACTGGCTTATTATTGAATTTTATAAACAAGAAATTAAAAAAAAACTAAATTAAACATCATTTACTCTGAAATCAAAGCCAAGAGTTAAATCCTGTGGTACAGTAGCACCTAGGCTTCCTGACTGTCACGGTAAACACAACTGAAATAACCAAATAATCTATTGATAAATATCAAGGAATTTACTACTAAAAAGAAACCAGGCAGTTTAAGACAACATAAACACTAGCTAATTTGTTCCTTAAAATAATTCCAAAAAATACATGTTGTTATTATTATGGCTTTTGCAAAGTTAAAATCTGAGACTCGGCCAAGTTACAGCATTTGCTTGAGGTCCAAGGTCGTGCTGTAAATAAGCAGAGGAGGTAGGTGACTGATTCCCAAAGCTACGTGAGGGTCCCGAAGAGTTTCTATATATCCTGTGTGTGGGAAAAGTGACTCTAGTTAGTAAGACAGGCCTAAGTACATCTTGGTTTAGGGGAATAAAGTGCTGGATGAAAATTAATTTATCTTCCTGTTACTTATACTAATTACAAAGAAATAGCAAAAATAAGAATACAGGCTAGCAGGGGTTCCAGGGAGGACCACAGTTCATTAATAGGATGAGACTTTCCATTTCGTTCTGTTTTGTTCGGGGGTAAGGATTAGCTGGGAAATCTGATCAACATTTACAACATTGTCTTTTTAGGAAAATTAGTCCCCAGGTTTGCTTACAAAGAAAATATTGACAAGATATTCAACATAAAAATCTCTCTCCAGGTCTGGAGATTTAGCTCAGTGGTTCCAGCACCTGCCCACAAGCACAAGGGCCCAGGTTTGATCCCTGATAACCACATACAACAATGCTGGGTGTGGAGACTCACGCCCACCAGCAACCAGTACCACATACCACAGTGCCGGGTATGGTGGGTCATGCCTGCAATCCCAGCATTTGGGGGGGGCAGAGGCAGGAGGATTGCTGAGTTCAAGGCTAAGTTCAAGACCAGCCTGAACTACAAAGTGAGATCTTGTCTCAAAAAACTTAAATAAAAGAGATGGCTAAAGGAAAATAACCTATCTTATTTGGTATTAATGACTTTTGTATATTTTGATAATTCTGCTCAGAACCTTTTACTCATTTGTTCAGACATAGTTTCTTACGGTAACCAAATAAAAAGTTATTCATTTAAAATTCCATCTAGATATTTAAATAGTCACAATATTTTATAAGTGAGTGTACGGTTTCTTGCATGGGTCCGAATATGTACTTTAGGTTAAGTTTAGGCATCAACAAGCTTAGAAAATAAGTATGTTCATTTAGGAAGCTCAATCATAGGAGAAATCCTATGACATAAAATGGGAAAACTTCATTTATAAGAATCAAACATTTGTCTTTTTCTTTCCATCCGTGTTTGAGTGCTCCTTCCCTTCCCCCTTCTCTCTTCTTCCTGTTTCTGCTCCAGCTCAGTAATCTTCAACAAACATAGCAACTTACTACATAAAAAGAACAAAAATTTCAGTTTCCTGTGTTAGAAGATGTCCGCCTAGCGATTGTGAATCATTCACTGATTACTTACTAGACAAAGGTCTGTCTTGTTAACATTTCCCTACTTTGCAATTACAATCATGCTTCTTTTTCTCTTTGAAAACTGTGTTCATATTTATTATCTAACTTCATGGGCTTCAAAGTCTGGAATACAACTTTCGACTGCCTCCATCTCATAAATAATTTAAATTACCAAGAACAACAACAAAAATGATGAACCGATTGTTACAAAGACACACTGTTTTAAATGCAGATTCTGTCCCAGAGGATGAGGCTCAGTGGTGCCTTACCTGCCTAAGAAACACAAGGTCCTGAGTTCGATCACTGGTTTTCAAAAAGAAAGAAAAGAAGGCCTGCCTCCTGAGTAATCATTATTTTATTCTTCTGGTGAATATATCGAGCTAAGGAGGCCACAAGAAATCTGTAAATTATCAACAGGGCAAAGTTAAATTTTCTCCCTAAACATCTTCAAGTTGCTGGGAAATCCAGAGGAGAAAACCCTACAGTAAACAGAAAAGGCTTGTTACAACCAAGTCAAATTTAAGACACCTGCCCTCTAGTGCCCAAGAGGTGAAGGACATGAGTTGTAATTAAATCACAACTGATTCGTGAATGTGAACTAAATACGTTGAAAGATTTAAACTTCCTGATTAGATGTGGGGAGGGGGTAGTGAAGGAGAACATACTGTTTGAAGTGTTGACATAAAAATCCATATATTTGAAATGTTTTCCATGGAAGTTGAGAAATAGGGGAGCAGAACTTGTGAATATTCAGAAATGTTAAGAAGCATCTTGTTTGTTTTGTTTTGTTTATTTTGAGACAGGGTCTCACTATAAAGTTCCAGTTGGTCTTGCTTCACTATGTAACTCAGGCTGGCCTCCAACTCGTGGCAATGCTCCTGCTTCTGCTTCCCGAGTGCTGGGATTACAGGCATGTACCACCATGCCTCGTGTTGGTACTTGTTCTGAGCATTCATGTTTGTATGTGTGTGTGTGTTTTTCAGACAGGGTCTCGCTTTGTAGTTCAGGATGGCCCTGAGCTCAGCCTCCAACTCACATCACAGCAATCCTCCTGCCTCTGCCTCCCGAGTGCTGGGATTACAGGCGTGAGCCACCACGCCCGGCACTGTGGTATGTGGTACTGGTTGATGCTGGGCGTGAGTCTCTAGTATGATATGTGGTTAACCAGGGATCAAACCCGGGTCCTTGCGCTTGCAGGACAGGCGCCAGAACCACTGAGCTAAATCCCCAGCTCCTGAGCATTCATGTTTTGGTCCCGGATTTCATATCTTCATTAGTAAAGAAGTAACATTACCCTCACTTTGGAAAGCATAGGAATTATAATCAGCAAGTTTATGTTTACACTGAAAAATAAGTATAGAACGGAAATTATATAAAATCATATTCCTAAACTGCAAATTCAGTACCAAACCATCAGCCCAAATACATCATAAAACTGCTTGTTTTTTTGTTTT
>PVIR01025690.1:0-14460 GCA_004026965.1 Petromus typicus | reverse complement strand
GGATGGAAGTGGCAAGCTGACATGGTGGAAGGTCTGGAGGAGGAAAAGAGCTCACTTCACCAAAGACCGAAAGCAGAGAAAGGCAAGTGAAGAGCTGGGAAGGGAGATGTGCCCTTCCAGGGGGGACCCACGACTTACACCTTCTCATGCAATCTTTTTCCTTGGTAGATTTGTCATTCAAATAAGTTTTTACTTATTTTTTGTTCCATAACCATACTAGTCAGTTTGTTGAAAAAAGCCCCCTTTTGGGTTATGTCATCTTTAACCTCTCTAGATTTCTCTGCTTTTTTAATCGTTTCATACATGAGAGCCATCTGGTGACTGATTTCCCATCTTATCAGTCTCACTTTATCTGTTCTGGGAGAGTTGAGAGTCTTTGGAGGTATTTTGTTTCCGTGTGTGTGTTTTTGTTTGTGTGATGAAGGTTGAGGTCAAATAGAGTGAACAGACTTTGTGGCTGGTACGAAGAGCTCTTCAGTTAGGTTTTGTTTTCCAGTGGTATATTCTCAGCCTTACTTGTCAAGAGGCGTTGCTTCCCACCACTTCAGCCTATTCAAGTTTAACTGGTTGAATCTTGTCACTGTGTGGTAAGGGGAGACTTTTTATTGGTTATAACAACACTAACAGATCCAGTCATACATCAGTCATAAACATTAAAACTTATTTTGATAATTTCACTCTTTATGCAATATCCCTTTAAAAACTATGTTGTACTACTACTTGTGGTTCATCTGGGATGTGGAAGGTGGGGAGAGAGAGGAAGGGGAAGAGGGAAGGGTTATGTCAGTAGGAAGTGCAGAAGGTAGGAGAAATGTCAATGAGTAAAAAATAGACAGGATGTCAGACTGTGTTGGAGCTATTTTTATGGATGAGCTAAAGGCCTGGTGTTAAGGCGGAGTGAGAGTATTGTGTAGACAGGAGGAGGTATGCAGATGGTTGGAAGCGTGTTTAGAGATTAAAAGAGGCTGTGAGATTGTCAGAACCTTTTAACATAACTTGTAAGTAGTTTTGTTGGGATCCCCATACTCAATTTTGTTAAGGATTATACCGACATGTCCTTGAGTGGCACTGTTTAAATTGTAGCACAGTTAATTCTTATTCCCTCATGCACTTTCGAAGGTCTCTGTTATATTTACGTCTTTAAATTGGTGGAGAGGAGGAGGGGGAAGACAACAAAGCGAGGTAATGAGGAAGCAAGCAGAACAACGAACAGGGAGGAAAGAGTCAAAAATCAGAAGAGAAGTACTAAAAGATGGAGCAGGTCAAAGGGAAGCACATGAATAAAGTATAATAACAAAATAATACAATGGAAGGACTAGAAAAAAAGTATGAAAACATATTTTTTAAAACCAAGATGACCCAAATCAAAGAAGCAAGAAAATAATCAAACCAATATAAATATTGGAGTGAAACCCTTCATTGAGTTGCTGTAGGGTAACCTAGAGTGTCCACTGTCGGTGTAAGTCTAATGTATGTCTGGGGAAAGGAAAGAAGGCACTCAGGGACGAGATCCAGCAGGGAGAACAGCCTCAGAGGACTGAACCACCGAGCTGTCTTCCAACAGCTCTTTTATTATGGAGCCAATACAAAGTAGCAATGCATAAGGGTAAAAACAGAAGAGGTGGGCTGGAGCATTTCCTGGGACAGGCTTTGAAGTTCTTCCTGATTCCTATCCCAGTGTTTGTTTACCATCTGTGTGGAAGATTCAGTAACACAAAAGTTAACAAGATGTCTGGGGAACATCCTGTGAACTGGTGATAAGGAAACTCTGGAGTTCTGCATCAGCTGCTCTGCAGAAGTTCTACTTATCTTCCCAGGAAATTGATAAACGGCTACCTTTCCCCCTACAGTCCACACCACTCCCTCTACACTGGAGTCACTATCTGGTGGTAAGTGGCCAGAAGTTCCTCTCTGTGGACCAATCAGCTGCCCCTGAAAAGGCACAGGGGCTGGTGCTCTCTCTGAACACATGCCCACGTGGCTGAACAGATGGCCCAAAGGCCACCAGTCCAGATATCATTCAGTGTCTCTGCCTGCAGATGTGTGTTCCTCTTAAAGCAGTCTGCAGAACTCAGTGCTGTCTCCAAGTCTGGTGGAAGTCTCCTTTGCCAGTGTGGGGCAGTGGGCGGGACTTCATGCCATCTCAGGCCTTTCTGAGCTCTGGAGAAACAATAGGAAGGCATCTTCCCACTGGTCATTTTGTTTATTATGTCCACTATCTGTTTAGTTTTATCTTCTTTGAGCTCAGTAGTCAACTTATCAATCTCTTTGTTACTGTTCTGAGATTTTTCTTCTACTGTCACTTCAAAGAATATAATTCAGCTGTTTTCCTTTTGATTTCCTCCCTGTCCAGGCCCCATTGATCAGCTTCAGTTGGGTTGGGAGTTTGTTACCTTGTTTTCTTATACTTCTATTATTTTTGTTATTGTTATCGTGTGTATGTTGAGTTTTGGAAGTCAATTATGGTCAAAAGACTATTGCTTGAATGGACATCTCTTTAGTTATTGTCTATATTCCTGCAATGTGCTCGGGTGTGGCTGATTATAGGCCTTTGCCTCTGTCCTGAAATCTGTTCAATTCCACTGATTTGCGGTGGGTTCCATGTAACTGGCTCAGCATCTAGTTCTCCAGAAAGGAACTGCCATATTGCTGATGACACAAAGACAAACCAGGTCTTTGCATATAGTAAAAACCAATTAATACCAACTATACCACTTTGACAACAGCCACAAAATCAGCAACAATAATAGAGACAAAGAAAAATTGGATATTGACATATTACAAGAACCAGTAAAAGATACCACTGTACCACCTTTAGCAATAGAAATATATATTTAGAATATAGATGTAAAGACAGGGGAGAGGATGTAGCCAGAACCATAGTGGCAAACTCCAGTCCCCTATGAGCTCCACAGCAAAAAGATTAACAGACAACAAACAACAAAGTCGGAGCCCTGAGAAAGGCTGAGGCCAGGTTCAAGTCTTGCTCTGAGCAGGGGCAGCCAAAGGCCAAATACTGCAGCAGCAGAAGGGGGAGCAGAAGAGCCCGTAACCCAAGCTCATTGAACCTTTATTTGGTACCAAGCCTTCACACCCATAATCCTAGTATGCATAAAATACGGAAGTCCCCCAATAGTCCCTGTAGTTGAAGATTACACAGGGCAGGACAGACATCCTTACATCTCAGTAAGTCCCAGTAAGTTTTAAGGCCATCATCTCTGTGTGGTAAGCCTTGTAGTTTAAGACCCCACAGGGTGAGGCAGATGGCTGCAATCATCTCAGTAGCTGCTGCTACAGGGCAGGGCAGCCATCGTAAATCCAAGTAAGTCATAAATCTGAATAAGTCATCCACAATTCCCGACAATTAGACACTAAGACAAATCAAGTACTGACTAGATAAATGTTTATTAAAAGCAAAAACTATACCACCACCAACAATAGAAAATAATTTAGTAATAATAGCATAGCATCAACTAAATATCTAAAGATTAATAAAGCTTAATGGTAATACAAATAAAGATGGAAGATTGGGTGAGAAGAAAATTAAAGAAATAAACTTTGAAAAACAAAGAAAAAGATGAGGAGAAAAAAGTGAGATTAAAGAGCTATTAAGGAGGAAAACAAAATTAATAGAATTATATATAAGTAACAGAAAAGGAGAAAAAAGAAAAAACAATAAAGAAGGGAGAAAAGACAAGAAAGAAGAAAAGAGAAAAAAACTCCTAAATTCCCAAAACGCAATGAAGAAAATGAGTAGGCAATCAAAGAAAAATCTCTCCATGTTCTTAAATAAGCAGTTTCTTTTCAGGATCTGCAGTATTGTAATCTGTCAGACATAGGGGAGGGATAATGAGTTCTTACTACCTATTTTGTTTCAACATTCTTATTTTTGTTTTGAACACTGAGTGTTGTCCCTCCTCCTTTCCTGCTGGGCAGAATTGTTCACTGGTGTCCACCTGGCTGCATTCGCTCTGGCTGTTCCTAGTTTCCATGTCCCCCCAGGCACCCCAGTTGTGGCTTTCTCCTCTATGAAGTGACCACCCCTAGAGCTCCTCTGTTCATATGCCCCAGGCTACGACAACTGTCCAAGCCAAGGTGTGTCCCTGATCACAATGGCCGATGGGCACAGCAATAGATGACTGAACTTTGTTTTGGATGAGTGCAGTAGGGTAGGGAGAGTGAGTCAAATCATCTGCTTAATTTAATGTGCTAATTTCAGATCCAGTCCACGTCAAAAGCTATGCACATCTAGCCTAGCCTCTCATATCAGAGGGAAAAAACAAAACCAAAAAACCCATTGTTCCTGTCTGGAGGTTAAACTTTCCGGCGAGTCTGTGTCTAGTGCACACTCTTTCTGCTGCTGCCTTTGGTGGCCATCTCTCTTTGAGTTACCAAGAAAGGTTGACCCCAGAAACACTTAAGTGTCGTTGTTCTATAGTTTTTATCTTAAACAATCAACTTCTTCCTAAAACAGCTCCTGACTAAGCACTCACATATGGTGGGTGCTGGAGTACATTTCTTGTCTAACTCTAGCCATGAATAAAACTCCACACTGTTTTCATAGTTTACAACTGTGGGTTTTTCTTTGGTAGGTGTTGTGGCGCTGTTCCAGTTGGTTGCTGCTGACTTTCCCCAGGCTTACTGTATTTTAGCAGACAGGTCTCCCTCCTCAAAGTGGAAGGAGTTGGTTTTCCAGCTGCTTCATTCTTTTCTCTGTACTCTACTCAGTTTCTCTAGCTTCTCTGTAGCTTCTAGTTTTCCTGTCATCTCCTGCTGAATTCTCAGACAACTACTGTTTTTCTTTATCAAGGTGTTGTTTTTTAGGTGTCTTAATTCCAGGTCCTAGAGAGGTTACACTCTTCTTCTGGTCTTTACTCAGCCACTATGTAGCCCCGGTGGCCTTGAACTCATCATAGCAATCCTCCTGCTTCTGCCTCCTGAGTGCTGGGATCACAGGTGTGTGGCATCATGCTTGGCCTTTTTTGTTAAATGTATGAAAAAGTGTGAAGTGAAAAGTAAAAATCCTGCCTCCAAAAGCTGTACATTCTCCCTACTCCCATGCTTGAAGAAACCCTGTTAATGGAGTATTATGTACCCTCTTGGAAATTTACTGTTCACTTCTGTTATGGCTTGTATCTAAGTGGACCCCAAAGCTTCATGTGGTCACAGGAGATGTCTGGATCTAGGATGTGTGGTGATGGGATCAGGGTACAGTGCTGGAATTGATGCATGGTGCGATGCTGGGACTAAGGCTGCCCGAACTCAAGTGTGAGTGCAACCTGCCCTGGGGTGGGTACCCGGGATCGAGTATAACGGGCAGATAGATAGATGCCCGCTTTGACCTCAGGACTGGCTTCTCGGAGCTAGATGTTAAAACTTGTAAGTGAAATATACAGGTTACAGATGTGTAAATATCATATCTTTTCTCTGGTGTGAGAAACCGAAGATGTAAATGAGTTCTAGAATATATGATATATACTGTAAAACAGAAAATATGCAAAGGGAAATGGGGTGTTGTAGTAAGTAATGAGGGGAAAAATGATGGTAAAAAAACAAAGCTTATGTATATAAGAGTCCCTTATATACATAAGGAGGCTGTAGGTTGAGTAGGGGAATGGGAAAAAAATGAGAATCAAGTCATGTCATATACTGGTACAGATTCTCAATGTTGAGTGTGATCATGATGTGTATATATAATATACTAATAAAGATTCAAATTAAAAAGGAACTTCCCACATACCAACTTGTCTCATACGTGAACTCAAAAGTTTTGGGGTTTGTGTGCTAGGGTTTGAACGTAGGGCTTTCCACATGCTCAGCTCACATTCTACCATGGAGTTATACCACCAGCCTTTAACCTCTTTTCTTAATTTCATACCATGACAGGAGAAACTACAACTTTTAATCCAGAGATAAAAGAAGAGATCTACCACACAAAGCACAACTTATGATGCTTTTTTTCCCACAATTTATAATTTTTAATAGATGTAGCTTCTCTCTGAAAATGCTGTCAGACCCCGGACTTTCTCTGCCCCACTCCCAGGCAGTAACAGTCTCTTTCCTACTTACAGGCAGCCCTTGTCCTAAGTGGAATCCAGAAACTCAAATTCCTGCAGTCCGTGGGAATTCTGCCTTAAGTTTAACCAACGTCTACCGTGTCCGTGCATTTCCAAGTGGGAATGTCCCGTCTTTTCATGGACTGACTTTGGTTTTTCACCTAGAAAAGTATAGCCTTGAGCCAACAGTAGGATTTATCATACTTTTTGCAGCCTGTGTTCTTCAGTCCTACAATAAAGATCTCCTTGTTCTGTGGCAGTAAGGGTCTTCTGAGGCTCAGTATGGGTCACGCGTAACCACAGTTAGGTCAGCTGTCAATGGCTCAACTGAGATTCTGGCCTGTACACCTTTCCTTGAATTCTCTGAGTGGCTTTTTACTTCCTATGAGTAATGCCTTAAATAAAAACATATGTCATCTGCCAGTAAGAGTAAGTGAAATTGAACTTGATAATGTCAACTAATTCCATACTCAACAAAGACATGTTACTGTAAGAGAACTGTAAGAATTATAAGTTCTCTACCCACAGTGATTGTTTTCATATCACCAGTCAAAATAAGTTTTCTTTTACTTTGCTGTTTAACTA
The DNA here is from genome assembly GCA_004026965.1 of Petromus typicus. Taxonomy (NCBI): domain Eukaryota; kingdom Metazoa; phylum Chordata; class Mammalia; order Rodentia; family Petromuridae; genus Petromus; species Petromus typicus. The sequence goes on along the minus strand of PVIR01025690.1, from coordinate 7,819 downwards.
CTTTGAGGATAATGATACACAGTGTAATAACTATTCTTATTCTCTCAGTATTTGTTCATGAAATTTTGTTTTATTTTCACATAAAATTGGCCACAAGTTGATTGTTTCTGAAACTATGCCTTGGATACCTGAAAGTTCACTATACTATCCTTGTAGAAGTTTGAGATCTCTAGTTACAAACTATACAACTCCATTTCTGCAAAGGCTTTACTGTTGATATTTGTATTACAAGAAGATTATTCAATATACTTTTCCAGAATAATGGAGCTTGCAGCCCTGCAGGTGAACTGAGCTTCTATATTTCTTTTCTTTCTTTCTTTTTCTTTCTCTCTCTCTGGTTGTACTAGAGATTGAACCCAGAGCCTCCTCACAGAGCTTGTTTGTTTCTTTTTCCCTCCCCTCTCCTCCTCTTCTCCCCTCCCCTCCCCTTCCCTTCATCCTCCTCCTCCTTTTTCTCTTCCCCTTCTGTATTTTGAGACACAGTCTTCTTAGGTTGCTCAGATAGAGCTCACACTTGTAGTCCTGAGTGCTGGAATTACACGCATGGACCACTACACCTAGCTCAGTCTCTACCTCTCCCAAAATAAGTTTCTTTCTTCCCCCATAGACGGTTACAGAGATTTTTGGGGCTAATTTTGACTCAGATCTCTCACTCTACTTACCAAGTTCTTCCTTACTTCAAGCATTTTCATCAAGAGAACTTCTTACGTCAGCCTAGGATGGATAAACCTGGTGGTGCTTCGCTGTTTCTAAGACTGCCATCTCGCCAGGGCCATGTGCAAATTTATTCACTGCATCTGCACACTGTAAAAGAAACTCTACAAGTACTACTTTATACCTCTTTTTACAATTTGATCTTACAGAGTCTGGTAAAGGTAACTGACGAATGGCTGATCACCGGGTCAAGACAATATTCCCCGTCTCAGGGAGATTTACAGCAGAGGGTTTCTTCTGGAAGGTGGTCTTCAGCTGTATTAACTTGGAAACTTAAATGATGGCACACACAGACATCAAGAAACTGTAGGGGCTGATGAATGCCAATTAATTTACTTACAATGGGAAACATAACTAGATGCAGGCCCCAAATCCATGTTTGCCGGTTAGCACATTTTTTGTCTATGGGAAACTTTTATGCAAAGCCAAATTATAATCAGAAGGGTATTTTGTGAGAGCAGGCTCTCAAACAGTGAATTTCCAACTTGAGAGAGTTGTTATCCACTGGGGGATAGCTAGAGAGGAGGCTTTGGGGGAATTTTCGTGTGTGTGGTTTCTTTCATTTTTTTTCTTTTTAGCATACGTGTTTGGAAAAGGCATATATTATAATGAGATGCTGCAGCTTCTTACAATGTAAATCCTATTGCTTTCACGAATAAAATAATAAAAAGTAAAGCTTAAAACAATATTTCTGGCTAGTGACTCAGTGGGAAGGGTAGGAATATACAAATCAGACTTTCTGGAGAGGCGAAGATTTTTTTTCTTTCAGAACGAGACACACAACATTGTTTACTGAAACACTAAACCAAAGCCATACATGATGCAACTAACATCGGCAGGATCCAAATTGAATTTTCTGTTTAAAGTTTTTTCTCACAAAGCAATATTGTGATGAATATCATTATATGTAATTTATTATTAGTCACTAACTGTGGGAACTGATGAAGAAGTGCATACAGGTCACTTATGTAAAGTATCATGTACTTTACAATCTATAGTATAGTGCTGTAGATAGTGCTATAGTTTTCTGACCAAATTCTGCAGCTAGCCCAAACCGATATATCCATAGCAGACTTTAAATAATCTCAGTATTTATTTTTCTCCCTTCTTCCTTTCCAAAAGAGTCTATTTTTATTTGGGGACTGTTGTGGTTTCCAAGAAGAGAACTCAACTCCTACTGTAGCATATTCTGACTTCTTGAGCTCCGCAATTTGTTTGTGACCTAAACTAGACCAATCAAAGCAAATCTGAGATGTTTCTCTAATAATAAGATACAGATGGCCTGTCCTTCCAGGTTCCTTGAACAACTACCTTGGCCATTGAAGGGCCTCTATTAAGAGAAAGACAACATCAACAGAGACTGGTCATAGATATAGAAAGATATGGAGTTTTTGAGGCCATATGTAGACCACTGGATCAAGATTACTTGAAATAAACACTGACTTTGGGCTTGATATTTATTTGTTCCAAAAAATTGTTTTTCATTGTTCCAGCCTCTGTTAGTTACAGTTGAAAGCACAAGTAGGCAAATCAGGGTAGTGTTGAATCTGAATTGTCAAACTTCTTGTTCTTCAACAGACTTGAGTCAGGTCAGTAAAGCAAGTCATAGAGAAGAGGCTATTGTAAAAGTGTCATAATCTTTTGCTGCAGATCAAAATTGTATGAAGAAATTTCACAGATCCTAGGACATTTAAATTAAAATCAATAAAAGCAGGACGTAGGAATCAGAATTTTTTAAAACTCCTACATAATTTCAATGAGTAATTTAGGTTGAAACCTGCTGGTCTAAGTAGGATCTGGCTTTGTCAATTCAATGGCATCTATGGATTAAATGTCCTTAATCTCTCTCTCTACTAAAGAAAAAAAAGCCGACACGTGTGAGGTTAAGGCAGAATACTTGATGACAGAAAAGCAAAACGTATGCAGATTTTGTACTGTTTCATTCCTCTTCTCTGCTCTTCTTTTCTCCATTCAGCACTTAACAGGAACTCACCATGTACCACCAGTGACAACACCAGGGAAAGGGAATAAAAGAACAACATCGTTCTTTTCTTTCTAAACACAATTCTTACAATACAGAACAGATGGATCCGATAAAAGCATGAGATACTGTGTTCAAAGCAGGAGCTTCCAGCTACTTGGTGGATGCTGGAAGGTCCAGGTTATAGAGCATCATTTTGGTGTCATGAAAATGAGGGAACTAAATGCACAAGCAAGGAGAGTGGGGGACACCAGCGAAGTGAGGCTGGTTCTCAAGGTTGGAGGCTAAGTACAAGGCTTTAGAAGCCTCATTAGGTTTGAAGTGCCAGTTTTTTGATCATGAATTTCTTAGGGTGCTTTTTATCACGGAAATTTCCTCATTGATTTTGAAAGGTAGTTTTGAAGGTTGTATTACTATAGATTGGAAGTTGTTTTAGGGCTGGACATTTAAGCTCACACTTTCCTGTCCTTTAAAGTTTGTGTTGAGAAGTCTGTTGTAATTTGAATGAGTTTTCTTCTATAAGTGATTCATTGCTTTTTTCCAACAGCCTTTAAGATATAGTTCTTATGTTTGGACTTTTGGGCTTTTGACTAAGAAGTGTGGTGGACAGGGTCTTTTATGATCATACCTAGTTGGGGTTCTATGTGCCTCAGTTATTTGTATTTTAAATTTTTTCCTCATGCTTAGAAAACTTTTGGTTAGTTTTTACGTAACAGATTTTTGAAAATGTCATTTGTGCTGTCTTCTGATTTTCCACTAATTGCAATTAATCCTAAGTAGTCTTCTTTGCCTCATCTAGCAGCTATTCAGTCCATTTTTTATGTTCTATTGTTTGTAAGGTATCTCTCAATAATTGGACCGCAAACGCATCCCTATTCTTCCAGTACTGATTTTTTTTGAGACAGGGTCTCGCTTTATAGTTCAGATTGGCCCTGAACTCACTATGTAGACCAAGCTAGACTCAAACTCATGGCAATCCTCCTGCCTCTACCTCCCAAGTGCTGGGATTACAGGCATGAGCCACCACGCTCAGCTCTTCTAGTTCTGATACTGTGTTATCCAGTCGTGTGCCACAGCTGCTCTCTGATTAGATAATAGGCTCAGAAATGGACTAATTTGAAAGATTTTTACGAAAGAACAATATTGATAGGATTGGTAAGTGGTAAGTAGGGAGGGAGAGAAGCCACAGGTGTCTCTGAGTTGAGGAACTGTGGATTAAGATGAAATTTCTTAAGTAAAGAACACTGGAAGAAGAGTAAGTCTGGAGAATATAAGCAACTGTACAAATTAAGAAAGACTATCTGTAAGATATTTAAGTGGTAGATATATGAGTGTCAAACTCAAGAGAGTAATATGGGCAAGAGAATCATGGCTGATAGTCACCAGTAAATCAAGGGTAACATCTAGGGAATGAATTATGTTACTTGTCATAAGAGAAATGTTAGCAAGAAATGTCTTGTGACAAAGTTTTGGGAACACTTACAACTAAGGAGATTACGAGAGGCTTCAGCAAAGCACATTATACTGGACATATAAGATGCAAAACAGAAGAATTACCGAAAAAGGAGGTAGGTAGGTATAATTTTAGTATCAGCCATGTTGAATGCCATTGAAAGATCTAATAAGGGTTGAAAAGTGTGCACCAGGTTTAGCAACATGGAAAGTTAAGGGCCATGGGGAGGAAGACTAATGGCCACGAGCATACTTGACAATCTGGGTGCTCCTGGCTGTTTTCTACACTAACACTCACCAGCTCATGAACAGAGCACACTGTATAGACTGTTCACTTACCATTCTTATTTGCAATCACTTCTTTTTTTTTGAGACAAAGTCTCACGTTGTAGTTAACACTGCCTTTGGACTTACTATACAGCCCACGCTGGGCTTGAACTCAACAAGATCCTCTTGCCTCAGCTCCTCAGGTACTGGGATTAGAGCCATGCGCCACCGTCTCTGCCTTTGTTCACTATTTAGTTTGTGCTAGATACTCTTCTGGCACTATTTCATTTGATATTTAATACTGTATATTTTAAAATCTTATTTCTACCAGCACACTGTAATATATTAAAGGGTTTAAAAAAAAAACCCATCAGATTTTGAATCCTAGGGAAGTAAGAGTTTACAGGCACAATACAGAAGATAATAGAAAGCAAACAAAGTGAAGAGTAATGTATTAAAAGGTAATGTGTTAAAAAGTTCAGGTATTTTGGGTTGAATAATCTCTCACTATGACAGCCTAACTATGAGGTTGTGCCATTGCTCCACGTGTATTCTAAAATAACGACAAAGTTTAAATGCCTAAAAATTTGCAGAGGTATTATAAAAATTTCATTTTATGAAATACAGCATGCAATTTTATAGAATTAATCTGTGCACTATTATACTTGATAATATTTTTTTAGCCCCTAACTATAGCAGAGATTGAATTACTGGACATGTACAAGGTACCATGGATACTCAAGCGACAGCCATAGGTCTGCAGTAGCTTCCTAAGGTTGTGGGAGAGACCCCTGGCCACCTGACAACTGCCACAAAAATGGTGTCACCCATCTGAGTCCTCAGAGTTTGGAGTCTCAAGAGAGTCACTTAAAGTCTCACTGTAGATAGTGGGGAGCATGGTCCTCTGAGAGTCTCACTAAACTACACCATCTGGGAAGAAATTCTTCTGCTGATAAAAAGTGTGGGTGCAATGACTCAAACAACAAAAATGATCAAAGAAAACAGCAACTTATGCTGATGCCCTGAGAATTAGTCTTTCTTAGGGCTGAGGATTTGCGACACTGCCTGCCTTGCAATCAAGAGGTCAGGAATTTGATCCCTGACATTGCGGGGGCGGGGGGGGGGAGAAAAGAAAATTAATCACTGTCTATATATGCAGAGTTCCTTATTTGCTGTAGCTCATCTATCCGACATGCTAAGTCCATGGTGTTCATGTACCTATATCCTCCAGCAGCTCATGAGATCCAACAGGTAATGGCTACAACAATGGCTCCATCATTTGGAGAAGTGGCTAGGGGATTCTCAGTAAGGCTATTCAAAACTAGTTTAGAAATATTCTGAAGTGTGAACTTATGCAAAAGTAATGTCCTTTTATTTCCTGTTATTATTTGAGTATGTTTGTGTGGTCTTAGGGACTATCCCCAGGGCCTTGCACATACACTGAGCTAAATCTTCAGCCTTTTTATATTTTATTTAATAACAGGGTCTCATAAAGTTGCCAAGGCTGGCCGCAAACCTTAAGATTCTCCTGCCATAGCCTCTGTAATACCTAAGATTATAGGCATGTATCACCTCACTTAGCCAAATGCCTTTTTCTTTTTTTCCACTACAGAGTTTAAAATATTTTAAGTGATCTTTAATTTTCTAATTTGAAATATAAAATATATATGGGAAAACACAAATCATTGATTTCTGTAGCTGTAAAATGGTCACAGAACACTTTTGAGATAGGTTTTGCTATGCAGTTCGAGTCACAGAGGCCTTGGACTCACCATGTAACCCAGGCTCACTGTAATCCTTGTCTTGGCCTCCTGAGTACTACGGTTACAGGCAGTCACTGCCAAACCCAGCCAGAACACCTCTTATTAGTAAGAAATATTTTAATAAATATTTTAATTAAAGGGCTGGGGATTAAGCTTAGTGGTTCCGGTGCCTGTCTTGCAAGCACAAGGACCTGGGTTCAATCCCCCAGTAACCACATACAATACTGGGCGTGGAGACTCACCCCAGCAGCAATCAGTATCACATACCACAGTGCCGGGAGTGGTGGCTCACGCCTGTAATCCCAGCACTCGGGAGGCAGAGGCAGAAGGATTGCTGTGATGTGAATTGGAGGCGAGCTCAGGGCCAGCCTGAACTAATTCTCTTTTGAGACCCTGTCTCAAAAAACCTAAAAAAAATATATCTATATAGATATAGATATCCATATCTATATAGATCTATATATATATAGATATATATATATGTAGATATCTATATATATATATATATATATATATATATATATATATCTATATATATATATAAATCTGATTTTTTGGGGGGTTGATTTCAGCTGAATTGTTTCAATAGTTCATCTAACTCCTTACCTGGTATAACTTCCTTTTGTTTTTCTTTGACAGGGTCTCACTTTGTAGTTCAGGTTGGCCTTGGAACTCATTACATACCCCAGGCTGATCCTCCTGTCTTAGCCTCCTAAGTGCTGGGATTACAGGTATACACCACCACATTAAACTTGCCTGGCATAACTTCTTTTTTTTAGGTTTTTTTTTGAGACAGGGTCTCGCTTTGTGGTTCAGGCTGGCCCTGAGCTCAGCCTCCAACTCACATTACAGCAATCCTCCTGCCTCTGCCTCCCGAGTGCTGGGATTACAGGCGTGAGCCACCACGCCCGGCACTGTGGTATGTGGGTACTGGTTGCTGCTGGGCGTGAGTCTCCACGCCCAGTATGGTATGTGGTTACCGGGGATCGAACCCAGGCCCTTGTACTTGCAAGACAGGCACCGGATCCACTGAGCTAAATCCCCTGCCCTTGCCTGGTATAACTTCTGAGTAAAGCTAAAAATAAAAACACTCAACCAAATGGCAAAGAACTTTTCTAATAAGTGCTTGAGAAGAAACTGCTTTCTGGGCCAGCGATTTAGCTCTGTGGTTCTACAGTCTGCCTGCTAAGTGCAAGGTCCTAAATTCAATCCGAGGTACTACATATCACAATACTGGGTGTGCTCACACCAGTAATCCTAGCACTCCAGAGGCAAAGGCAGGAGGATTGCTGTGAGTTGGAGGATAGCTTGACTACAAAGTGAGTTCAGGGCCAGTCTGAACTACAAAATTGAGATAATACATCAAAAATAAAAAAATTGCTTTTAGACTCTTCTAAATCTGTATCTGGGAAGAGAATTCTAGAAAGCTATCATTTTAGAAAACACAATACTAAATCTGTTAGAAGTTCTCTTATGAACATAAAATCTAATAGATTAATTTCACAATGAGATGAAAAGACTCAAATACTGTAGGGCCAGGGATTTAGCTCAGTGGTTCTGGCACTTGCCTTGCAAGCGCAAGGGCCCAGGTTCAGTCCCTGGTAAGCATATACAACAATGTTGGGCCTAGTGACTCATGCCT
>PVIR01025689.1:0-24654 GCA_004026965.1 Petromus typicus | reverse complement strand
TGGGGATTTAGCTCAGTTGTTCCAGCACCTGTCTTACAAGCGCAAGAACCCGGGTTAGATTTCCTGGTAACCACATACAATACTGGGTATGGAGACTCACGGCCAGCAGCAATCAGTACCACACACCACAATGCCAGGTGGGGTGGCTCACACCTGTAATCCCAGCACTCAGGAGGCAGAGGCAGGAGGATTGCTGTGATGTGAGTTTGAGGCTGAGCTCAGGACCAGCCTGAACTACAAAGCAAGACCTTGTCTCAAAAAAAAAAAAAAAAAAAAAGAATTCAAGCAATTCAATAGCAAACAAGGAGCCTGCTTAAATCAGAGCCAAAGGAATAGACATTTCTCAAAAGAAGACATGCAATGACCAACAGGGCTGCAGTGGGGGTCTACATCATTAACCACTAAAGAAAGCCAAGAGAAAACCACAATAAGATAAGATTTTTAGCTATCAAATCAGCTACCATTAAAAAGATGAAAGATATTAAGCACTGTTGAGGATACAGAGCAGGGAAACTTCCTACTGGGGGAAAGAATGTAAATTAATCCAACCACTATGGAAGAAGTGAAACTAGGACAATCTATGACCCGGTGATCTTACTTTTAGGCATATATTCAAAAAAAGTGACATCAGTATGCCAGAGAAATATTTGCACTCTCATATTTATTGTAGCATTGTTCACAACAGCCAAACTGCAGAACCAACTTCAGCATTAACAGATGAATGCATAAAGAAAATGTGAAACATACCCATAATGGAATACTACTGAGCCCTTAAAGAGAAGGAAATCCCGTTATTTTAAACAACATGCTTGAGGTTGGAAGACATTACCCTCAGTGAAAGAAGTCAGGCACAAAAAGGTGAATAGTGTATGATCTCACTTACATGGTTCACAGAAATTTAGAAAAGCTGAACTCATAGAAACAGAATAGGATGGTCGTAACAGAGTTTGTGATGTCACCCACATGATAAAATAAGTATCCTACTGTGTGCTTAAATATTGCTAATAGAGGGCCGGGGATTTAGCTCCATGGTTCTGGTGCCTGTCTTGCAAGCGCAAGGGCCCAGGTTCAATCCCCGGTAACCACATACCATACTGGGCGTGGAGACTCACTCCCAGCAGCAACCAGTACCACATACCACAGTGCCGGGCGTGGTGGCTCACGCTTGTAATCCCAGCACTCAGGGGGCAGAGGCAGGAGGATTGCTGTGATGAGAGTTTGAGGCTGAGCTCAGAGCCAGTTTGAACTATAAAGCAAGACACTGTCTCAATTTAAAAAAAAAAAAAATATATATATATATATATATATATTGCTAATAGAGTAGATTTTAAGTATTCACTCTAATGAAAAACTGTGTGAGATGGTCCATATGCTGCTAATTAGCCTGATTTAATCATAATCTATACAAATTTCAACATGCTATACACAAAAGGACCTAAAATTAGTTTTCAATTATAAATAAAAGGTGAGAAAATATGTTTTCGGCGAAGGTGGATGGCAATAAGAAGACGGACAGATTTTCAGCAGTGTTAGTCACTGAAGATACACAAACTACAAGGGGAGCCAAAACGAGGCTCCTATGGGTGACTCTGAAAAAGGTAGGAAGGATGGGCGCATCCAACAACTGACACTGCAGGAGAACAGAGTGGTGCAGTCACGTAGGCACAGAGTCTGACAGTTTTTGATAAAATTAAACATGCCATACGACCCACCTGTCTCATTCCTAGGTATTTCCATGCTCAAAAGACATGAAAATCATGCTCACTCATAAAAAGGAACACAGATCTTCATAGCAATTTTATTAGTGTTTACCAAAACTATGAACATCTTCAATATTCCCCAACTGGGAAACTGTTTCACAATCTGTAACACAGCCACACAGTAGAATTCTCCCTAAAAATAAAAAAGGAAAGAACTAGAGTATGCACAACTCTTTAATATCCTAAGTAAATGGGACACGGGTTCAGGGACAGTATCTTATATAACTACTGCTAAACAGTATCGTTCCATAGACACAATTATAGAGATAGAAAATATGTCCACAGTTTCAAGGGCTTACAGGGGAAATGACTACAAATAAATATTGGAGAAATTTTTTTTAACATGATACAAGTGCTCTTTATATTGGCCATGGTGCTGTTTGCTTAAGTACGTGCATTTGTCAAAGCAGGCAGAACTGTGCAGTAAGAGAGTGAAATTTCCTGTTACATACAAGGTACAGTAATAAAAATATCTTCCTAAGAAATCACATTGTTCAAAGGTAAGGTTACAAACAAACAACCAAATGCAGACTACGGTATTCTTTCCATTCTATTTTCCTCTAGTGGGAACGGGTACATTTTTTTAAAAGAAAAAAAATACATGATGAAATAAAATTCAAGATTTAATTTTTGATTTTTATGAAAAATTTGAAATTACCAAGACATTAATAATTATGTACTTAATAATTTATGTAAGGTGTATTAAACAGAATTTATTCCTTAATTTTTTCAGCACCTTAAATTAACTGATCAATAAGCACAAAATGTGAATAATGGCTTTTGCGAGTTTTTTTTTTAATCTCCCAAAATCTTGAGACACATGCATACTAGAAACAACATTTTCAAAGATGGATAAACTAGGTCAAAAGAGAACAATAGCCTCAAAAGCTTCATGTTGAAAATGACATTTCAGAATTCTTCAAAAACGAAGCCTATATTCTTCGTTGAAACTAAATTCTTGGTTTAGGTATGTAAATACAAAAAATGAATCATATTTCCAACTATGTTTACATACAAACAACTATTTTGGAAAAAAGAACATTAATAGTTAAATTTTAATACAGAAAGAACATGTCTAGTATGCTATCTTTGTTTCAAAATAGACTAAAGATACTAATCATAAAATCTTCAGAGATACATAAGAAGCAAAGAAATTATAGATTAGGAGACATTATATTTATAGGACTATTCAATTACAAAAAATAATGTATTTGTCTATTCATTTATAACACAGATCCTTTAACGAATGACCCAGGACTATAGAAATCATCACAGTGAGTTGTTTTTCTGCTGCGATTCTGGTGAAGAGGTGATCAATACTCTTCAGGAGGGTGAGACTGACTGACTTTCACAGATTTTCTTTAACAGAAATGTTGGGAAATTACTTTGGACTTCTAGTCTTCTCTAAGACAACTGCGTTATTAAAAATACTCATTAAAGCAAAAAGTTACAAACTTAGCCCACTGTATTTTTCATTAAGCCAAAAGAAGAAAAAACAGTCCAATCTATATTGTTTCTACAATTACATGCAGTATGACAACTATAATATTATACATAAACTATACATGCAAAATGCAGACGATTGCTCTGTTAATATTATTAAGAAACATTTGAGGGGCCGGGGAGTTAGCTCAGTGGTTCAGGCGCCTGTCTTGCAAGCGCAAGGACCCGGGTTCGATTCCCCGGTAACCACATAACAATACTGGGTGTGGAGACTCACACCCAGCAGCAACCAGTACCACATACCACAGTGCCGGGCGTGGTGGCTCACCCCTGTAATCCCAGCACACGGGAGGCAGAGGCAGGAGGATTGTGATGTGAGTTGGAGGCTGAGCTCAGGGCCAGCCTGAACCACAAAGCGAGACCCTGTCTCCAAAAACCTAAAAAAAAAAAAAAAAAAGAAACATTTGATACTAGTACCTGGCACTATGGGCCAAACTTAAGGATGTGGGGGAAAGCTCTAAATATAACATTGATTTCCTAGAGCTGTTTCAAGTATAAAAAGGTCCTCTAGTATTCCATTTAGGACCACATAATCCCGAAGGTGCTTTTTATTCTATCAGAATATTCTTTTTATTTTTTGCTCTTCATGCCCAAATATATAAGGAACAACTGACAAAAACTTTTTCATTTTATTTTGGGTGGGGGAGTTGGCGGGTCTCGCTTTGTAGTTCAGGCTGGCCCTGAACTCACTATGTAGCTCTGGTTGGCCTCAAACTCACAGTGATCCTCCTGTCTCTGTCTCCCAAGTTCTGGGATTAGAGACATATGTCATCATGCCCGGACTTTTTTCATCTGTTGTGACATATCATAAAAATAATTCTCCCCTTTTCTTCATCTCTTCTTCTCTCCTTTTTCCTTTCATTTTTTTCCAAATGAAATCCAGGCATTGAGACATAAGTGGACAACAACGAGCTGAGAGTCAGACACCAAATCCATTCAAAGGGTCGAGCGGAGATCATATCTAACTCAGAATGAAATCACACAGTCAGAACCTGGATTCACATCAGTGCTTTGGGGAATTCAGATGAGAATGCATGATGTTAAGACCACTGAGTGGTAAGGCCATTCTCCCACTAAGGGCGGTCAGAACTGAAAGACCCACTTTCTCTGGGAGGACCTGCTGGAACATTTGTGATTCTCTGGGTCAGAGCACCAAGCTTGCCTTCTGTCATTGCTTACAATTTGCTCTTCAGAAAAGCGAGAAAACTTCAGACACAGAAATTCCTAGGATATTAACTTCTTGTTTTTGTTCTCTTCCTCAGGGCCTCTGCAGTGACATGCTTTAGAGCCGTGTGCACTCTTTTCCAAGCTCAATAAAGTATCATGACTTTCTAGAGTTTCACTATATTTTTGAAAAGGCTGGGTCTCAAAATGCAGCAGAAGAATCATTATTTTTTTAAATGTCAAAGATGTTTGATTAAAGGATATGGTTATGTCAAAATATTAATATTTTTAAATGCTTTTTAAAATTAAGAGTGCTTCAGGGGGTTCTTTGATCATATAAAAAAAATCTGAACCTTCAATCAACAATGAACAGCAAGAAACTGCTCCAATGATTTAATTACCGAGTTGGCATTTCCAATTTACACTGTGAAGAATGGCTAACCTTTCAAATGTGGAAGTTTCCACAATGCCTGAAAGCTTTCCCAGTGAGTTAAATGATACACTTCTAAAGTAAGTCTCAAAAAAATCATGTCAAAACATGACACTGAGCCCCAGACCTTAAGAAGTGCCCAAGGCCAAGGTTTTAATAAGCTTCAGAGAGTGTAGGGTCAGAGTCTATCCATAAACATGCTCTCCTCTCTATGGCTCACATAGTTACTGAATCCTTCTGGAAACAAAGGGAAATGCCTCACCTCATGTCAAGTGTCTTACGTAGCACATCCTAACTGGCTGTCTCCCTTATTGATTCCTTAATTCACTGGGATGTTCGCTTCCGCCATATACTGGCCTGTAGGTTTAATTCTGGACCCTCACTCCTCCCCTTAAGGCCTTACTTTGGCAACTGCCGCTCTTCTTATTTTTAAAGCACTATTTTACAATTTAAAGTTTATTGAAGAAATGTATTCACATCCACAGCATCTTAGCAGTCCTTCTTACGAGTGCAGGTGCTGACCTCTTCAACTCAGATCATCCAAACTATGGACCTTCATCTTTCTGCGGCCTTGGTTTCTCAAAATCTTGCCTGCCCAATTAGAGGCTTCCTTAAATTGTTGGCCATTGGGCCAGGGAGTTAGTTCAGTGGTTCTGGTGCCTGCCTTGCAAACGCAAGGGCCCAGGTTCAATCCCTGGTAACCACCCGGTGTGGTGGCTCACGCCTGTAATCCCAGCACTCAGAGGCAGAGGCAGGAGGACTGCTGTTGAGTTCAAGGCTCAGCTTAGCCTGAACTACAAAATCCAGACCCTGTCTCAAAAAAAAAGAAAAAATTGTTGGCCATAAACATCTAGTTGTGACTTTGGTCTTAATGCCTTTGTCTCTTCAAGGAGTGGCTTAAAAGTGACTTTCTGTTTTCAAAATTTTAATAAGGGCTGCTTCCTAAATAAAGAAAAGCTCAAAAGCTTTGGAGTCAAAGTGCTACATTTTAGCTTTTATAAAATAAAGCAAAAAAAAGCCTCAAATTATCCAGTTGATTTATGTATTATTTCTAAAGTAATATAACAGTAAAAAACTAAGGAATAAAAAATCATATTCCCATTAGTCACTTTCTTTATTTACTTCAAAATATTTGATGTCTCATATTGGTGTTAATTAGTCACAATTCTCGCAAATAGTTTTTTTTCCCCTGTGAGTGGGTGTACGCATATATATGTGTATATATGGGTGTATACATATATATATATATATGTACAGGAAGCACACATAAATAATTAAAATTTTTGATGAATCATTCAATGTGATATTATGAGAAAAGTTACAGGTCTTGTTTCTTTTCTGTTTGTTTTCCATTTCTAGTTTTGTTTCCTGAAATTCCATGAAACTTTGTAATATATTTAATGGATATCTGTTCCTTCCAAATTCTACGCCCTCAGTCAAGTTCATAAATGTTAATAACCAATGTTTACTACTGTTTTGTACACTATTTATAACTTACAGAAGTGCTAGTTATACATTTCAGTCTACTTGCATTTTTTTTCATAAAAATCATACTCAGATCAATTCATGCTGATTAGCACAGATCTGAATAAATCCTCTTCAGTTTATTTATTCACTATGCCTCTGATAGACATTTAGGTTTTTAGCTACTTCAAACAAATATTAATATATATTCCTGAACAGTTTTTCCATAATTTCAGTCTAGCATTCGAGTAAGCCCGACCCTTTCCCTTTTAGGGGAAATCTTTGAAATGGGAGAATAAAAGCACCAATGCTGTGATCCCTGAAGAGGAGCACATCTCCGAAGGCCCTGAGCCATTCCAACAAGAGAATACCCCTGCTCCCAGGAAGCTCCTCCTATGACTTCATAGCGACACTCCCTAATAGAACAAGAATAAAATGCAATTAACTCTGAAGGACAACAAAAGCTATTTCACTGTAGTTACCACCATTGTAAGGAAGAGAAAAAGATTATGAGAAAAAGATATTTAACTTGTGGGTATGAGCACTATTTAGTCACATATTCAAAAACATCTGAAATCATGTTCATTCTCAAAATGAAGTTGATTTTAATTCAATCAAAGTCTGTTAAGCACTGTAAGCACTGGTGGGGATTAGAGGGTTGGCTTTGGATCTTAGTGGAATTACAATATAATATTTAAAAAGACATGTATAACATAAATATATAATTTTTTCAAAGCAGATCACATACTAAGAAAGCTCAAAAGTATAAAATTTTAGGTAGAATGGTTTGATCATTTATTATCCATTTGAGAGTGGGGTGGAGGAACATTAACTAACTATGCCAAAGCCTATCCATAAATCAGAGCTATCTTTCGCACCTTAGGAGCTATGTCTCTCTACTGATAGAGACTAAGGAGAGAGGTGAGGAGACTGTGTAGAAACTGGTCTTCAAGGAGGAGAGAGACTAGCAAAAGAACAGACTTCTGGGTCTTGTAGGCATATGGTCTTCAGGAATGGAGGGAGGGGAGACATCATTCAGAGAGTATTTCATAGGTCTACTGGTGTGAGAATTATGGGAAAATGTGTAGCTGGGTGTGTAGCCAAAGAGGCTATTTTAAAGGGTTATGAACATCAGACCAGAAAGTTTAAACTTTAACCTGTATATAAAAGAAGGTATTCCAAAGTTTCTGAACGTCAGATAAGACAGGGAAGAAAAGCTTTGGGAAAAATTCTTGGCATGAAGGATGGGGGATGGACTGAGAGGAAGTAAGATTAGTTTTTGACTTTTTGAAAATTAAAACAATAATCACTGACACATTGCAACTATTTTCTTCTGAAATGAAAAAAGATGATATCTCATTCTTTACAATTAATATCACCTGTGGGGCTAGGGGCTAAGCAATGTGACTATCCCTTTGGAAAATAATGGAAATACAGTGACACCTTGGTTGTCAGACTCAGTTCCAAATTCCTGTTTGAATACCTAAAAGTTCA
This sequence comes from Petromus typicus, assembly GCA_004026965.1. Taxonomy (NCBI): domain Eukaryota; kingdom Metazoa; phylum Chordata; class Mammalia; order Rodentia; family Petromuridae; genus Petromus; species Petromus typicus. Next base: position 16,839 of record PVIR01025689.1, on the reverse strand, counting down.
AGTTGAACATATTTTTCCCTTAACAAATAATGGAAAACTAAAGAATTGGTTCCAAAGATTACACTTATAAATTAATTTTTCCAGGTCTTCAACAAAATTTGCAATTTCTTTCTTTTACTCTGTTATGTTTCTCAGTTTTCTGCTCAGCTTTACGATGTCACTAACCACCTTTGGAGCCATGGTTATGATATTTTATGCAAATAAAAAAGCGCACTGACAAATGTTTTAATGCAGAAACAGAAACACTTTATGTTGTCTAGGTGAGAGAAACACTTAGGATGAAAAGTCACCTCTTTGTGTCCGTGGCAAGAAGGAACACGTGACTCATTCTTGCCATACAGGTTTCCTCAAGTCAGAATTTCAGTGTAACTATCAACTATCAAGCAAAGTTATGAACACGGAGCAGATGGTGGTTGAACTTTGCTGTTCTAATTGTGGAAAGCACAAGCCTGGAGCCATTCCAGCTAATGTATCACTGCAATGGATAAATACTGAACAAAACAACTATGAAACACAACATTTCTGGTGATCCATGTAGAAAATACATTAAGATCATTTATTTCTTCAGTGTATATCGCACCTGTACAATCTGTTACTGTAAGTCTTCCTTTCCTTTGAAAGTCAATCATAAAGTTCATATATCAGGTTCTTGATGAAATATCTTCAGGTGAAATGATACAATCATATATTTCTAACAAGTATAGTACTGGTATTACACTATCATTAGGGCTTTTTATCACTATCTCTTTCATTGGAAAAAATCTGATGATATCTCATGCAAACGTGTGTTAGTTCTTTTTTATAATTGATTTTTATTAGTACATGTTCCTAGTAGAAAGTAATTGATCACATTCACTGTGGGAAGTTAGTACATGTCCGTAACACATCTCAATTCCTTATTCGCATCCTACCTCTTTCCTCTGCTCTCCATCTCTTGGTCCTCTTCCCTTTTGCTAAAGATCTATCTCTTTTTTCATATCCATCTTCTATTTATTTTTACATGCAATGTTTGAGATTTTGTATCTGATTTAGTTCACCTAACATTATGGCCTCAAAGTGCATTGTTTCCCTACAAATGACTCTGTCCTGGATGGCAGAGAGACATTTCACTGTGTGAAAATACCTTTGTTTTTAGATGCAATTCCTTAAAAAACCTCAAATTTGAATGATTACTTACTCTTTTTGTCATTCAGGTCTTAAATATTTGAAGTAAAATTAATATATCATGAAACATCGAGATTTTCAGAGTTCAATTTAATATTTCAGAATACGTACACCCCAGTGAACTACCACTTCAGTCAAAATACAGAGAATTTCCATTTTCATGGAATAGTTCCGACTGTCTCTTCCAGTCAATCATTACTTTTATTAAAAATTTATCAGACCAGGGATTTAGCTCAGTGGTTCTGGCACCTGTCTTGCAAGCGCAAGGGCCCGGGTTCGATCCTCAGTAACCACATACAGTACTGGATGTGGAGACTCACCCAAGCAGCAACCAGTACCACATACCACAATGCCGGGCGTGGTGGCTCATGCCTGTAATCCCAGCACTCCGGAGGCAGAGGCAGGAGGATTGCTGTGATGTGAGTTGGAGGCTGAGCTCAGGGCCAACCTGAACTACAAAGTGAGACCCTGTCTCAAAAAACCTAAAAAAAAGAAAGAAAGAAAGAAAAAAAACTTATGTGTAATTCTACAAGTAAGATATAGATTTGACTATTTTAAAATTTCTATGAACTGAATCATAACATGTATTTTTGGTCAGGTTTTCTTTGCTCAACACAATGTTTGAAATTCTTTGATGTTGTTGTTCTAGTCTGAGTCCAAAAACTTGAGAAGCAGAAGTGACAGAGGAAATTCAAACCCAAGTCAAAGCTTGAGAAGACCAATGCCTCAAAACAAAGACAGGGAGAGAAAAAATTCTTCCATCTTCAGCCTTTTACTCAATCAGGGCTTCAAAGGACTAGAAAAAAACTCACTCAAATTGGGGAGGGCAATCTATCTCAATAAGCTGATTTATTTATGTTACTCTCATACAGAAATACTCCCATAGAGTCACTCAAATATAATATTTATCCAATATCAAGTTGACACATCTTAAGAGAAAATTATCCAAAAAATTCAACATTAACATCTCTTTATCCAGCCTCCTATTGTTCTAAGTTTGGGGAAATTTCTGATACAACTGCTTGTAGGCCTTTGTGATAAAAGCATTTTTATGGAAAGAGCAGTTATTCCTCCTGGTTAAGTACCTAACAGTGGGATGCTGGAGGGCATGGGATGTTCATGTGTAATGTGTGCAGATACTGCCGAGTAGCTTTTCAATGCAGTTGCGCTATTTTATTCTCACTAGCAGAGAATAAGAATTCTAGTTTCTAACATCTTCACCAAAATTTGAGGAGGTCAATAATTTTAACTTTTGCTATTTTAGTGATCATACAATGGTGTCGTATTCTTTTCTTAGTATTTCCATGAAAATGATATTAAGCACATTTCTATAAACTTATTTGTAACCATTAATTTCTTCTGTAAATATGTCATAATAGATTATTTATACCTAGGATGACATACAAGATATATGTATTATAAAATTCCTCCTAGTCCATAATTTGTTTTGTCATTGGTTTTTACTGGTTTTCTTTTGATAATAAGCTCCTAATTTTGAAGGTCAGTTTATCAAATTTTCTCTTACAGTGAATGTTTTTTATATTTTAAGAAACTATTGTTAATTCTCAACTCATGAAAGAACCTTGGGTTTTTTCTATTCACTTTCTTTGTAATTTTTGTGATTATGTATGTGATACATTTTGAATTACCTATTATTGTGCTGTGAGGCTGTTTACATAAAAAAGGACAAGTGCAGGAACTATTTCTGAATCATTATTAGAAGTAAAACTGTCTCATGCTCTTCACTTTGCTTTGTTTTGTTTTGTTTTGAGACAGGGTCCGTTTTGTAGTTCAGGCTGGCCCTGAGCTCAGCCTCAAACTCACATCAGAGCAATGCTCCTACCTCTGCCTCCCGAGTGCTGGGATTACAGGCATGAGCCACCATGCCTGGCACTGTGGTATGTGGTACTGGTTGCTGCTGACCTGAATCTCCACGCCAAGTATTGTTATGTGGTTACCGGGGATCGAACCTGGGTCCTTGCGCTTGCAAGACAGGTGCCGGAACCACTGAGCTATATCCCCAGCCCTGTCTTAGGCTCTTAGTTTTTATCACCTTACTGAGTTTGGATCAGATACTGTTACAAAAGAGAAAATTTATTCTTTATGCATTTATTAAGAGAAAATTAGAAATGCTCCTGAAACTTGTGATTGAAGGAGATTAGCAAATGATAGATCTATAAGAGAATAATTTATCAAATTCCCTGTGGCGTCCCAGGAAGCTTTTTAAACATCAACAGCATCTGTTATTGTTTCTGCTGGGAAAAAGAATTTTGAGGCATGACTTGTAATTATATTATGTCAAAACATTGTGCCCCCAAACTTTCTTGTGAATAGATGATCGAGAAGACATATTTTAGTACAAATAACTAACCCATTTTAGATCCCAGGCCTTGAGATAACGCCCACTGCTGCCTCGAAAGGATTCATATGGCTGAGAGTGCTACCAGATGGCTGATCTAAACAAGGAAAAGATTTCATCTCTCCCAGCTGTGACTTAGGCTTGTCACAGACATTCAGCAGCATCCAGCTTTTAATTAGAACATGGAAGGGTTAGAAGACAGCGAGGTCGCTCTTTCTCTAAGAGACCAGCAGAGACAAGGCTAAGGTAGCTTTTTTAGCACATGTGTTTGGTTTAGTCAACAGAGTTTTTTAAAATGTTGGGTGTCTTGAGAAATTCTAATCATTGGGACACTTCATCACAAATTCCCATCTCCAGCTTGTCTTGAATCTAGAAACATTAATTCTTTGTATCCAGGGGTCACTGCCTCCGTCAGGAGATCCCGGGGCCCCTTCATCATCTCCACACATTAGCCCCCTCCCGGCTCCTGCTGGTATATCCTTCGCCTTTTCTCATTTCACTGATCCCCAGTTAGTGAGAGTGGCTAGTCACCAAGGCAGAGGGTGCATCTGGGAGGTAGAGATGGATTATCAGTTTTCAGAACTCATTCTACAACTCGGCATCACAGTACAATGAACTCGTTGTCGTAGGTAGGAGTTCCATGACTATTATCCTATTTCACTAACTCAAAGACGTTGCTAGCACTAAGAAAAGGCCACCAAAAGAACAAAAGAGGCTACCAGGATCACACTGATATTTCATGAACTGAAAAATGGACACATTACTATGGCAGAGATATTAAAAAGTGGCATTCTAGGGCCGGGGATTTAGCTCAGTGGTTCTGGCGCCTGTCTTGAAAGCACAAGGACCCAGGTTCGATCCCCGGTAATCACATACCATACTAGGCATGGAGACTCACACCCAGCAACAACCAGTACCACATACCACAGTGCTGGGCATGGTGGCTCACGACTGTCATCCCAGCACTCGGGAGGCAGAGGCAGGAGGATTGCTGTGATGTGAGTTTGAGGCTGAGCTCAGGGCCAGCCTGAACTACAAAGCAAGACCCCGTCTCAAAAAAAAAAAACTGGCATTCTAAATTTTAATATCAGTTAATAATGTTACATATAGAAGTAGAACACATTAATGCTGTTTAGGTTACAAATCAATTTCAAGTGCTAGAGTTTCTACCCCTCGGTAATCTCAACAGCTTCAGAATTCAAACCTTACTCTCCTTCAGTGTTCATCAATGCTAGTCTTGGGAAGATCTTCTCGGGAAGGAAAGCTGACTGTGTCTCTCCCCATGCTCAACACCCTATTCCTATGACAATGAAAAGGGCCAGTCCCTTAACATGTCACCTGAGACCATTCACCAGTTAAGCTTTCTCTGGTGTTACTTCCTTTTGTCCTCTGAGTCATCTCTTTTAATTTTCCAATGAACAAGTTTTGCATTATTTTTTAATTTGGCACAGTTATCCTCCCTGAAGAAATACTCTTCTCATCACATAAATATCAGTCCTCCTACTCTGCGCTTGACTCACTGCAATCTAGTTTGATACAAACTGTGATTAAAACCCTACTTTGCAAAACTTTCTGGACCAGAACTTCCAAAGAGCCTTCTTACAATTTGATTTCACCCTTCCTAGTTAAATTTTGCCTACAAGATGCTTAGAAAACTTAATGCCAGCTTTTAAAATGGGGACGTTCTAAAGAAATTAAGCCTAGAAATGCAAGACAGAAACCTTAGTATGTTTCAATTAGCTAAGTAATCACTAAACCCTCTGTATCTACACTGTTAGAGTTCGTTGCTTATTGCTTCGTGTAATTGAATTCAATTGTGTCCCCAGCACAACTTGAAGATGAGTCCCTGTGACCAACTAATGTCTTCCATGGAGCAGACCTGTGTGCCTGGAGAATGAAAAAGAATTGAAGCAACAACTACTCTTTACTTATTTTACTATAAAATGCCTTCAATTTTACATGAAAGAAGAAAAGTACAATGGAGAGAAGAAAGGATGGAAGATATCATTAGACAAGGAAAAAAGACATCAGAAATCCCACCAATATCTTCTGTTTCCATTTTTATCAACAGGGTGTTTCATGACGAAGCTAGCCAAATCATGTTTCTGAGCTCTTTAGGGTTTAGAGAGTTGTTTACTGCATCGTATTTACTTTTGCAATTCTATTTGCTTCCACCAAGTCATGGCCAAATCCCCTTTTGTTAATACAGTTACCTGTTCTATTTCATAGAGGAAAGAAGATTTGTCTTATTCATTACATTTTATCACAATGTATGAATCAGCTTCACAATTAGAAAAGACATTGTTTTTCAGGACAGTGTTGTCTGAGGGAACTGCCACGGACTGACAGCAGGACTGAGTATTCCTGGTTTACTGTCCCTTCTCTCCCCTAAGTGACCATGATATTTCATGTTTTGCTCTCCCGAGGTCACAAAGTTCCCTGGGAATCTAGAAATGGCTGTGCACAGTTATGTTACAGCCGTCACCTCCAAAAAAGTTGATGCTTTATAAACAGTATTCTCTGAACTATATTTTACTCATTTCAGAAAACAGGAATCATATTTGAAACTTAATTATCTGATGATTTCTAGGATCCACTCGGAGATATTGCACAGCCTTGTGGATCATAAAGAATCATGCTTCAGCCAGCCATATATGATGCCCACTTGAAATCCAAATAGGGCCAACTGGATCACTTTTTAGGCTCAGCCATTCTGTGTCATAAAGAAATACCGTATTTTCACCTAGAGTATTTATTTATAAATTAGATAATAGGGCCAGGGAATTAGCTCAGTGGTTCTGGCACCTGTCTTGCAAGCTCAAGGGCTCGGGTTCGATTCCCCGGCAACCACATACAACACTGGACGTGGAGACTCACACTCAGCAGCAACCAGTACCACATAGCACAGTGCCGGGCGTGGTGGCTCACGTCTGTAATCCCAGTACTTGGGAGGCAGAGGCAGAGGCAGGAGGATTGCTGTGATGTGAGTTTGAGGCTGAGCTCGGAGCCAGCCAGAACTACAAAGTGAGACTCTGTCTCAAAAAAATAAATACATAAATTAGGTAATATATTTCCATGCACCAACCATTCCATATTATAATTACCTTCTTGTCATAAATAAGAATCTGTAGCAACCTGTCTATACATACTTTACTAAAAGATATACTCACATTTTATACTTTAAAATATATTATTTTGTTAGGTTTCAGGCTTTTGAATTTATTTGAAAGGAAAACACAAAATTTACATTCAGACAATACTGGGCCCCTTGCTGAAAATTGAGAATCGTGACTCAACCACAGGGAGCACTGAACCAGGGGCAGGGCCCTCCAAGCACAGAACCTGTGGACGGTGCCAGGTCTCCTGCTCATGGAGCGCAACCTGACCAGAAGCAAATCACTTGGCTTCTTAGAAGGTAAGACTCCTCATCTGCAAGAGCAGCCTAGGCCTCTTCTTGCTGTCATTTTAAGAATCACCTGAGATCCATGTGAACTCTACGTAGGTCCTAAAACACTTCATAAATATAAATTAGTGTTACCATCAGTGGCTCAGGCTTGTGAGCCTCATTTATTGAACAGATAATATAAAATACTTCCTAGGGACAAAGATTAAAGTGAATGAATGAGTACTGGATATTCCCTTAAGAAAACTCAAAATCTTTCTTACAACAATAAGCTTTACCCTGACTTTATATCATCTGTGTACTTAGGGAACCTGACAATAGCAAGGCGTTTGAAACAAGAATCTACTAAACAGAACTACTAAAGCACAAGATCAATGCATTAAATGTATGTAACATAACTCTGAAAGTTGACTTCATATTTTTAGCCCATGTAGTCCCTGACTCGGCCCACCTCCATTCCACATGCTTTTAGTTTTTCTAATACTTTTTAGTTTTTCTGAACAAATGCATAGGTAGAACTATTCCATCTTGTTGATATCAGAATTTTCAGGAGAGAAAACCTAAGGTCTTTTCATTTTTGACCTGTTATTTTTTTTGACAGAATTTCCCATCCTGTAGAAGAGGTGTGTGTTTCACTTTGTTTTTTAATACTACTTAAGTAGTTTTCCAGCATTTTACTTTTGAATCAAAAACAGAGAGGCTGATTCTGTTCTGCTCTTAAAGTATGTTACGTGCATATACACATCTGCCAAAGTGAAACCCATTCATCTGCAGAACTGATATGCACCAATAAAAATGGAGACAAAAAAAGAGAAGAAAAATAATTTGACAGTCTGTGAGCAGAGTTGGGACCATAAAACTATCAGGATCCAACTACAAAAACAAGCAACTCTTGATTTTAAATTTTAAAGCAACGCATTTTATTTTGTTGATTAGGTTCTGTTCTCCCTCAGTTTTCTAAGGTACTGTTTAAAGAACTACAGAACACAGTAGAATATGGCTATTCTTTTTTTTTTTTTTTTTTGAGGTTTTTTGAGACAGGGTCTTGCTTTGTGGTTCAGGCTGGCCCTGAGCTCAGCCTCAAACTCACATCACAATCCTCCTGCCTCTGCCTCCCGAGTGCTGGGATGACAGGCGTGAGCCACCACGCCCGGCACTGTGGTATGTGGTACTGGTTGCTGCTGGGTGTGGGTCTCCACACCCAGTATTGTTATGTGGTTACTGGAGAATCGAACCCGGGCCCTTGCGCTTGCAAGACAGGCGCCAGAACCACTGAGCTAACTCCCCGGCCCAATATGGCTATTCTTAATCCTGAAAATGTAATAGTAATTGGAATTATAGATTCCTTTTTCTCAGTGATTTATCAGTGCCAAGCAAACCCTGAAACACAACAGTTTCCATATTTTTTCCCTTGTGATGTTCTAACCATAATTTAACATAATAAAACTTGGTAAAAAAAACAAGCAATTTGAAGAAATATTGGAGTTGTCCCCTCCTGCACACGGCTCTATCTCTGACTGCAGAGGAGACATCTCTGTGCATCTTTCTGCTCTTATTTTAACATCCACTTAAAGCTAAGGGTCTGTTTGTCTTCAGAGCCGGAGGAAGAGCAATCAGCTTCTATCAGAGCCCTAAAGGGAAAAGAAAAAGTCACAGTACAGGTGCCCCAGTACTCAGAGAAAAAGCAAAGAGAAAAAGAGGTTACAACTCCAAGTGTGTTTCTGAATGTTAGCTTGTGCCTTCTCGGAACGCCTCCATGGGGTGGGACCAAGTGGCAGAGAACAGCTAAGGGGGATACTCTTGATCACATAGTGCCTCAGACTAGCTGCCACAAGGCCAGCTAGAGAAAAAGAGCCCAGATAATCCTCTGTCTTCCCTAGGGGACTGGTGACATCTTCTGCCCTTTTTTTGTAGAGTGGTATTGGCCAAAGGAAGCTGGAGAAAGGATTAGAGTATTAGGCTACGAGCCAGGGCTTTAATGTGTTTAAAACTCACTGGAAACCCCTCGGGATAATGTCAATTGCTTCTTTCTCATTAATAATGTTTACTGAGAGTCATGAAATGATTTTGTCCTAAAATGTAATCTTGGATAGATGGAAATGTAGTGTTATGTTCTGCTTCCTGCATTAATTAGAAATGGCATCAAATTATTGTCTAATGAGTTAAACATGACATCAAATGCTCTTTTTGGCCTCTTTAACTTCCTGAAGAAAACAAAGGCATGTGTACCTTCCACAGTCTGAGTCTCTGCTTCTGGCACCGCAGCGCTTTGCAGTCACTCAGGTAGCAAACAAATGACCTAGCAGAAGACGCTGCTGCCGTGTGCAGACTAGGAAATGCGAAGCATGAGTCTTTCCAACCTAACTCTGCAAAATCTGTCGAAGCATCACGAAACAGAAAATTTTTTCCACAGTAACATTTGTTTAGCCCCTCTTCTGTCCCTTAAGGGGAAAAATGAATTAGTGGGTTTAAGAGCAAGAAGAAAAGAGATAAAAATGAAACTTACAGTTTCTTTCTAAACAAAAATCAAGATGATAATATTCAACAGCTACGACTGACAGAAGGATTAAATTATATGAAGGCTGTAACACATCACCAGGCACATAAACAGAGCTCACTGTACTTTCACTTCCTTCTTCTTTCTTTTAAACTGATTTTAGGATTCCAAGTGAAGGCTATTCCAGTTACAAACTTGATAATGAGCTCACCCCTGTTGTTTACCACGGACACTGTCAATATTTTGAATTATCCAAATGAATCAATATTCATTGATTTGCACAATATTCATTGACTACACACAATTAAAGCAGCTTACGACTGTTTCCCACATCAATTGAAAACACTACCAGAAGTTCCTAACTCTCTCTGCAAACTGTAATATTTCTCTTTGTTTATCAATGTTTAGGTCAATCAACATTTTTTTCTTCTGGAAAAACTGGCCAAAAGTTCAGCCAAATGCATAGACATTTCAAATAAAGCACTGAAGAATTGCTCAGCCAATAGAAACCAAGTGTCTAGAACACAGCGATAACACGTCTTCTGTCATAATGTCGACATTGCGTTCTCCTGTCTTTGATTGCTTTTTAATATGATCCACTTGTGTCCTGAGTTTTCTAGTTTCTAGAAACCCCAAATATTTTACAAAAAGGATTCGAAGAAACTTCTGAGTTTCTGATTGGTGCTGCTGGAATTATGAAAAATATGAAGATAGCAGGTCTCTTAGAATACAATAATGACTAGCACTCAACAAGTGGTTGTTGTAGTCCATAGTTGTCTTCTATTTGATACATGTATCACAACATTTCACTCTTCAAAGTACTTTATCAGCCGGATATGAATGCCCATGAGTGTAATGAAGCCCACAGAAGTTGCTCAAGGTTGTACCATTAGTTAGAGGTAAATTTGTAACTTGAAGCCAGTTTTCTCCAGTGTCAGAGGCCGTGCCTGTGAGCACCATGACATCCAGTTTATCTGTGACCTCTCAAATCCAGATCTTCTGGGTACACCTGAGGGGGTCTTCGTCTGCCCTTGAGGTCTTGGCACCCAATCCTCAAGAAGCATGTGTGCCAGGGAGAAGATTACCTCACCTGGGAATGGGATATTTCCAGTAATGAATTTTTTTTTTTTTTTTTTTTGAAACAGGGTCTTGCTTTGTAGTTCAGGCTGGCCCTGAGCTCAGCCTCAAACTCATATCACAGCAATCTTCCTGCCTCTGCCTCCCGAGTGCTGGGATTACAGGCATGAGCCACCACCCCCGGCACTGTGGTATGTGGTACTGGTTGCTGCTGGGGTGAGTCTCCACGTCCAGTATTGTATGTGGTTATCGGGGAATCAAACCTGGGTCCTTGCACTTGCAAGACAGGCACTGGAACCACTGAGCTAAATCCCCAACCTATGGACTATTTTTGTAGAAACTCACAATTAGAAAAATCAAGCAATTTAGTTGGCTTTAAAGAAACAAGTGTTAATGTATTTAGGGCAGAAAACCATTTCATATACTTTGTTCTCTGACTTTAAAAATACCATTTATTTTTAAGATAGCTTTCTATGCATACTAGACAGATGAGCAAATAAAAATGTTAAAAAACTAACCAAACAACAACGAAACACCAAGAGCAACAACACGATCCCATCTGCTACAGAAAATTGAGAAAACTGACAAATAATCCACATCAATTTTCTAGTGGACTAACTCTAAGAAGAAAGCACACATATTTTCTATAATATCTAGGATTGTCAGGCTTTGAGGAACTTCTTAAGAGAGGCAGGGAATTCTTCCATTGTGCTATGGACACCAGCTCTGCCATGTAAACAAAGGGTGTGAGGCCGGCTCTCTGAAGCTGGACATGAGACTCCCTTACACATCCGTGGGAGATCACAGACTGCCGAGGGTACACTGTCCTCTGAGCCATTATGTGGACTTTGCTTTTTCCCTCTGAAGAGAACAAGGGAGCCATTTACGTGTTACCTGTTTAGAGTTTTTCCATACAAAGATCAATTTATCTTCAGAGAGGAAGCATGGAGGTCCAAATGAGTTGTAGGGTTTGCCAATACCAGCTCTGTCTCAGCAAGTCTCCTCCCCAGCGAGTAACTACACAGGTGGTGATCGCCATGAGGAGCGGGCAGCCCTCTCTACTGGCCGATTTTAGAGAATCCAAGGAAAGGAACTAGAATTTTTTTCTTTTTGCTCTGGACATAATTATAATCTTATGTCAGCCAAACTGTCCTTGTGTCTCTTTGCAATAAAAGGGGGGGGGGGCAGAAGGAGGTTTATAAGAAGGGGAGGGTGACGGTTTTCACTTTCACCCAGGGATGCTTTGACTACAGAAGATGAGTGACATCTGATTCCCTAATTTCCTCCTCTCTGCATGGATGGTCCCTGATATCAGTTCAGCTGCGGTGCACTGGCATTCGTGGAACGGGTGTGTGTGAGAGCTGTCACACGTCTCTAAGAATGATGCTCATTACTGCTGTCAGATGAACGGAGCTAAGGGGACTCGTCACATCCACATCCCAGAAAACTAGACAAAGCTTCTCAGATGAATGCAAATGAATGGCTAATGTGCTAGAAAAGAAACATATTGACAGCCATTTGTTATGGTTGAACTAATAGAAAAAGACCAACACACTCTTGATAGGTCCCCAGAATTTTCCTTAAAGGAATATGTCAGAATATAAAACTATTCTGTATTCTGTAGGACAGGGATTACTGGTGAATGGAAAAGGGTACGAGCTATCACTGCTGCTGAGACTCTGTGTGCCAAGTGACAGTCTTAGCATTTATTCGTCCACTGCTCCCAGCCATTTTCCACACAGCTATCAAAGTAGCTTGAGCCTTAAAGCTGATTTTGTCATCCTCTTTATAAAATCTTTCACAACCCTCTATTGCCAATGGATAAAACCCAAATTATTTAATACAACATAGGCTATCTATAAATTGGCTTTTACTGACTTTGCCATTAATGCCTATAACAATTTCAAACCTTACTGAGCTTCTGGCAACCTCCTGGTGTCTCACTATGTAACACAACACCATTTATATGTATAAAACATACACAGAAAATGCTGCTTTTGGCAGTGCTGGCAGTGAAAGTCAGGGCCTTACAAAGGCTGGACAAATGCTCTACGGCTGAGCTATCGACTCAGCAATGCTTTATTTTGATGATACATTTATTTCCAAGACCATCGCCAAACACATTAGAATGAATGCTTACAGGGATGGAGTGAGGGAGAGAGAAGGAACAAACAAGAGAAAACTTACACATCCAGAGATACAAGGTGTGAGGGCTGAGCAGCATTGCTAACTCAACATGCACCCAAAGCAGTCAAGTTGAATATGCCTCCTTAGGCTTCACGCAATGTGTGTACCAGAAAGGGCTGTGCTAGAAAAAATACTAGTGAGCACACTTCAGATGTGACAACATGACATAAAAGACTGAATCCTGCCTCCTACCCATTTCTGTAAGGAATTATTTGTTACTGTTTCTTAATTGTATATGAGATTAAGCCAAAGATCTAAGCCAAAGTATCAGCTCCACCTGGTCCTAGAGATGGTACAAATTCCAAAGTCTTGCTTTTCATAACCAACTCAGATTTATTTCAACTCTCTTGTTTTACAAGAGCAGACACTTTAATGATGTGATGAAAGTTAAGGTGGTCACAGACAGAAACGCCTATCATAATTCACACCTGCAAAACAACTCAGGAGTGGAAAGTTTAACTGGAAGAAACAGCTCGCTCCTCAGCCTACCAAGAGGAAGACTAACTTCCACAACTAAGTGTCTTACAACAACACTCAATGTAGAACTCACCCCTTGACTTGGCGAAGTCAGCTTCAGATTCAGTGTTAGATTCTAGGTGATTAAATGCCACAAAAAATAAACATACATCCTGCCCAAGAATGTCCTAGGCGGCCAGAAAGCGAGAGAAGTACTGACAAGTGCATGCCCGACCCACGTCAAAGACTTCCTTCACCAAAACCTCAGCCTAGGCCAAACGGCTAAGATCATTCATGTGATATTGAATTTGGTGTCCACACTCAGCATTCTCAAGTAACAGACTCCTCCATGGTTAATCTAAGTCCCCTCAGGAAGCCCAGAATTCACAGCTCTAACACAATGTTTCTCTTTCGGTGTGTTTGGTTTTTTACTTTTACTTTTGATTTTTTGAACCTTTAAAACCCTCAGGTCCAAGAACCCGATCTTAGTCATTCATCTCCTAGCACAGATAGTCCCTGGCATTTAGAAATAATTTATTATGTTTATAGTATAAAGAAATCAATCAATTAAACAAATGTAACCACATTATGTGCAAGTGGAAGACAAACCTCAATTATTTCTTTCTCATTTATAATTAAACGTTACCTTTAAATTACAGGATATCTAACTTTACTTTTTCATCAAATCAATAAGGTTTCATTTTAATATTACAGAAGCATTTCTAATGTTCTCTATTGAAAGCTAGAGCCCAGATTGTAAGCTGTTATTTCCTACTACATAAATAATTCTAGGTGTATTTCATATAATTGATTTTTTTCTAAAAACTGAGTCAACCAAGTGAACTTCTCAAACTCATATCCTGTTTTCCTATTATACTAAATTTCAATGCCAAAGAAGCCTTGCTGTCATTTTGGATTGATTTTGAATGACAGTTGCTCCCAAAAGTAAGTTTTAAATTTTATCAGCAAAGGGCCGGGGATATAGCTCAGTGGTTCCGGCGCCTGTCTTGCAAGCGCAAGGACCCAGGTTCGATCCCCAGTAACCACATAACAATACTGGGCATGGAGACTCACCCCAGCAGCAACCAGTACCACATACCACAGTGCCAGGCATGGTGGCTCATGCCTGTAATCCCAGCACTCGAGAGGCAGAGGCAGGAGGATTGCTGTGATGTGAATTGGAGGCTGAGCTCAGGGCCAGCCTGAACTGCAAAGTGAGACCCTGTCTCAAAAAACCTTAAAAATAAATAAATAAATAAATAAATAAATTTGATCAGCAAAGCTTGTGCCTTGTAGATAAATATCTATAATAAGGATATGTATGATAAAGGGGATAAGTATTTATCCAGTCTCCGGTTACTCTGCCATTAAAAATGATAAGTTTGAATCATTTCTACTTAAATGGACATACCTTGAGGATATCCTCATAAGTGAAATAAATAGGGCACAGATAGGAACATATCACATCTTTTCTCTGGTATGAGAAAATAAAGATATAAACGTGTCCTAGCATTGTATGTTATATATTGTGAAATAGAAAATGCTCAATGTAAAATAGGGTGAAGGGGAAAAATGTTGAGATTGTAACAAAAAAGTAAGGAAACAAATTTTATGTATATGGGGGGTGGTAGGGTGAGTAGGGCTATGGGAATAAATGAGAATTAAGTTGTGTCTTTTACTGGTACAAATCCCCATTATAGAGTGAAATCATGATGTGTATATTTAATGTACCAATAAAGATTAAAAAAAGAGGGGATAAGTATTTTTTAAAGGAAAACTGATAAATTTTCCTAGAAATCAAAATATTCTTCTGTAAGTCTTGTTATCCCCTCCTATTATATGTTCTGTATATTTGAATTTTTAACCCTAGGGTTTTCAAAGTTGAGACACACCTATTTTTATTAGAAAATGGGTACATTTAAGTATATTAACCAGCTTTATTACATTTATAAGATGACCCTGTAGTCCTAAGAATTTTAGGCCTGGGGGGCCGGGGAGTTAGCTCAGTGATTCCGGCACCTGTCTTGCAAGCGCAAGGACCTGGGTTTGATCCCCAGTAACCACATACAATACTGGGTGTGGAGACTCACGCCCAGCAGCAACCAGTACCACATACCACAGTGCCGGGCGTGGTGGCTCACGCCTGTAATCCCAGCACTCGGGAGGCAGAGGCAGGAGGATTGCTGTGATGTGAGTTTGAGGCTGAGCTCAGGGCCAGCCTGAACCACAAAGCGAGACCCTGTCTCAAAAAACCAAGAATTTTAGGCCTTTTCCTCTAATATTCAATTCACAAATCAATAATAATTCAGACACTGAGAATATAGCTTATTAATATAAAATTCTTTAAAATTTCCCTTCAGTCTAAAGCCAGTGGTAGTTTTAAAATTTGAAGAGTCCAGAGCTTTTCAGTGTGAATATTTACCTTTCAGTAAGTATACTCATGTAATTCAAATACCAGGAGAATAATCATATGAAAAGCTCTTCAGAATAAATGCTCCTTAACTGAATGAAGAGGTGTCTTTCTCATATGAATATAAACTAATCACAACCTTGCTGCAAATAAATTATACAATGAATAAGTTCCAGAAAAATGAAGATGCAAAAAATTACAGTGGTTTATACTTAAGTCCAATCTTAAATCTTTAAAATGAATCTAAATCTGTAAATATTATCCCCTTATGCAAAGGTAAGTAAGTTTCAGAGCCCAGTTAAAATAAGGTCTTCAGGATGATGATGGAGGGGAGGGCACAAAGGTGGTGTTTTGCCAAAATGGAACAACTTTTCTCTGAACTGGGAAAATTCAACTCGTTTGGATATTCTATCCTCCCCAGGTCAAGATACCGCCCGTGAGGACTATTTTTATCAAGAAAAACTGTTCTTTTTGTCTGGTCCTCTCCCAGTGGAAGACAGTGTCTTAACAGACTGAAGACCTCTTGGTGGGCAATCGTAGATGTAATACAGTGAGTTCCAGCCCTGCAGTCAGGCCAGCCTAAGAGCTTCACTGACATTCCTGAGAGAATAGGTCAGTCATTATCACTAGAATCAGATGTGGCCAATTCCTATCGCTTGAAGTCAACTAACTACATAATTAATATCTATGCTCATAATGACTATTGCTGTTCTGTACATTAATTATTCTGGAAAGTGTGTTGAGGTTGAGTCACTCCTGTAAAGGTTTTTGGTTACCATTTCCCATAAATAACCTTTCCAATTATGTTAGGAAGGGATGTTGCCTGAGATCTAATGGAGTAAATCACGTTGGTAGCTGAGATGCCTACAAATGAGCCATTCCTCTTACAAAGAGCACCCGAGGAGAGCTGATTGAGAAACAAGAGTAAGGCACAAGGCCACTCAAATCTTTTCTAATGCATAGGCTGCAATTATAGGTCAGTTCCAACTATAACTTGCAAATTACAAATTTTCCTAATGATACATAAAAGCCCATACTGAAATTACGTTCACTGAGGTTATGAATACATCAACAGAGATGTGGTTAGTACACTTTGTTGCTCGAGGTTTCATTTCCCTCAAAAATTACCTGTTAATTTTTTACGTATAGGTGTTCAACTAAATCTAATTTAAACATACAGTTCAAATTCTTAGGGCATGTTGGAAAGTTATGGCAAAATTATTTTATTTGATTCCAATCCTGACATTTACAATTCTCTATTTTTATAAGATCTCTCTCAAACTAAT